>CAJPEV010000968.1:40570-83686 GCA_905338385.1 Darwinula stevensoni
AAAAGTCCCAAGAGAAAAATTTTTCCCCCCTTCTCACCCTGAATTCGAGTTAACCGTGAGAAATTCGTTATCGGGAGTGAAAATTTCATTCGAGATATCCGGAAATTCGAGATAAGCGAATTCGAGTTAAACGGAGCATTTAACATGGTGTCCTACGGGGTTCCGCCGGGACCAAGCTTTGAACTTCGAGATAAGCAGAATTTCGACTTATCAGGATTCGAGTTAACGAGTTTTCACTGTATTTCTTTGATTTTTCTCTCTTTCTCTTTTTAGTGGGCCTCCTTTTTTGAAAGGAAAGAGACCACTTATAGTCTTGTCCTGTCTGTCAGTGTGTCACATTTTGATTGTCCAACAATATCTTTAAAAATATTGGTCTGATCAATGTGAAAATTGGTAAGCTAGTAGATATGATCAATATACAGGCTGAGTTCATTTTGTGGTGAATTTGCACCAAAATCGGCATGTTTTTGCAAATTTTGGAATTGAAATTTGCTAATGGAGGGGGGGGGCGATTCCTGATAACTCGAACTTCGGATAACTCGAAACGATTTGCCCAGTCCCTAAAAGTTCGAGTTAACGAGTTTTCACTGTAAATGCTACCAGTAATATGAATCCTACTAACCATCCGGGTGGCAAAGAATGATGAGACTTGAGCTGGGAGCATTAGAGAACTTCTCAATGCAAAAGCCATCTGGAAAAAAAAGAGAACATGAAAATAATATTCACAGTTCATTAGAAAAAAAAGTAACAATGTATTCAAAAAATTTTTTTCCAACAGGTTGACTGCCATGGGGTGCAATAGTGCACCTCACTAAGTCCCTTTTCCTGCACGATGGGGCGCACCAGTGCACCCTGTGCTTCACCATCTCCAAGGGATGTAAAAATTTATTTTGGCCCAAGAAAGTCACCAGGCCAATATGGCTATGGTGGTCAACATGTTAAAGACCATGATTCATGGACATATATCTAAAGTATTTACCCTAATGCATATTTTAAGAAAGTACAAATTTTGAAACAAGTTTACTATCAATAAAAATCTGTTTCTTCTATACTTATTATTTAGTCATCTGGCTAATGGCAGATGCCAATACAGAGATGTAGAGTTCAAGTTGTATATCTTTAAGAAATCCTCAAGTGGGGTAAACCCAACAGCCTTACTATTTTTTACCTGTCTAGAAATGGCCTTCTAATGTGAAAAATGTCAAAATCCACGACATGGTACACATCCAAAAACCCAACATGTTAACTGCCACAGCCTCCTTTTTTGTACATTTCAACACCCTCTCCAAGGCTAAACCAACAGGACTGGCTGAAATAAAGTAATCCTCTTGAAATGTTAAAATCCATATTTCTTAGCCAATTAACTTGAAAACTCAATGGAATGTCAACTAACATGTTCATCAAGAGACTCTAAAATGTAATGTGTCTATGATTTCACATGCTTGAGTTATGGCAGATTTTTTTTATTTTAAAAATTCTGAGTGAACTGGCATACAACTACCATTGTGCTGCATGAATTCACATTTGATTTTTGCTCAGAAAATCAGTTCCTGTGAATGGATCATCATGAAAACTTAACAGGACATTTTCATAAGTGTTTTATCCATCTGAAAATTTAATGCATGTGCATAAAATTTCAGGCATTTCTGTGCAAATGTTATAAAAATGTTCTGGTGCAAGCACCTGAGCAAACCCAACAACTTCAAAAGCTTTACATAGTTTATTGGCTAACCCTGTAGCACATAGTAAGAAACTGGCATAATTGAGATAATATTTTCATTATTGTACTCATTGCAAATATATTGATGACATCACTGGCATCGATTTCATTAGGATACCGCTGAGCTTATGTCCTCCTTGTGGAGTTACACACCTCAGAGATTATTAGACCCACCAGTGTCCTAAACCTTGAAGTGTGTTTAGTTTATTCTATCATGCTGAGTTGTCAATCAGTTTCATGATCTGCTAGATGTACACTATCCTCATGGGAGATGTTATCTGGTAAGATGTTGACTAGAATTTTTGCTCATATTCTTAAAATATCACAAGGATAGAAGCAGTGCTCTCTTTAAAATATATAGTCTTATTAGAGTTCAAAATATTGTAATATTCCTACATTCACTCCCTAATTGTGTAATTACTAATTACCAGTACCAGATAAAATGCCCAATTTATGGCTTCGTTCCTTGATAAAGGGGTCTTGAAGTGCAAAGCATAATTTTGCAATATTTGCAGGAGTTCCTTAAGCATAAGAAAAATGCCACCTTATTTGAAAACTTGAATAACAAACTGCACTTTCATAAGATATTAATAGACGTTATGTAACATTTGTGAACATAGTCCCATTTCCTACTTACAGTAGACACCCTTCTGAGGGCACAGCACAAGCGCCTACACCCTTTTGCCAAACTAAAATATAAACAAGAGTTTTAGAAGCAGAAGCAGGGTTTAGTCCACTGGTGGGTCTAATGGCCCTGTAGGAAAAACGCCTTTAGCTCACCAGTAGGTGGCAGTCAATCTGTTGAATAAAAAATTAGTTTTTCTCATTTTTTGGGCGTAATTCTCAACAAAAGTGTTCCATTTTTTGGATTGTAGCTGATAATGGATTTGAGATTTTTTTAAAGTATACATTATCACGATCTTTTTCCCAACCACTATAACAGACCTAGTCTATTCTTGGCTGAAGCCCAAAGAGGTTCTAACGTTAAGAATTACGATACAATTAAGAACTCCACCCCTTTCCTTCTGGGCCTAGTATGGAACTATGGTAAAAGACATGGCTTTTGGCTTGGCATAGTCCGATCGATGATCGTTCTATACTAGGCCTAGTCTATCTTAGCTATTAATACGCCAAGAAGCCTAGCCCTTTGAATGAGGTGCTTCAACAGCTTTCTCTTCGCGGGATTTAGTGTCAAAACGGCAGGCCCATGAAGACCTATTTCAGTTCACGGAACCACAGATCCAATGAGCCTACACCTACAAAAACTTTGGGTAGGTGGGAAGATGCTTTCGTTTGGTGATATCCGCTTTCCTCGTAGGAGTGCGCGACTAACCTATTCCACCACAGACGAAGTGACAACCATTCCTGGCTTACGACCTCTGCGGGACCTGTACATAGAACCCGCAATTGAAATCAGTACCCTCTACCGGATAATCAGTCAACCGCTGGTTCTCGACCATATTCTGAAGATAACGCCTCAATTGGCAACCTCAACTTTCCTCAGTTTCATCTGTAAGTCTGCCTATTTATGGTAACATGAAGCGTATATGCTTGATATCGTATTTTCGCAACCCAGTCTCTTTCTTCTTTCAGTACTGTTTATTCGTCAGTTTTTTATTTCTGAGATTAGCTAGTTTGAGCATTTGTATCACCCCAATCGTTTCTGTTGGACAAAGAACACAACAAGTGTTCTTTTGTTGATTCTGAACCCTGAGTGACGGTCTGGCAGGGCGGGGCAAAGGGGGCAGTTGCCCCGGGCCCCACTCTTCCAGGGGCCCCGAAGGAAATTAAAAACGTTAGGTTAAAAAAAAAGAACTATTGTATTTGCGTGAAGTAGCGGGGGGGGGGGGGGGGGGGGGGGAGTCACTACTTGATTTCATTTAGGACTGTCATGTGCCTTCTCTTTTTTTGGATTCCAAAGGCCTGCGGTGATTTATGATTGATCTTCCCTACCTCTCAACTTCTTAATCCGGCCTTGCGGTCTGGGCTTAAATTTATTCGTACAGGCATGTCTTAGGAATAAATTTGACCATGGACTAGCTCCTACATATCCTGGATTACTGGAACTTCAGGCTAAAACATCCGACTGGAGTTTCAGTCTTTCGAGACGAGTCAAGAGAGCAGACTAGTAAGTATTAACCTTAGCTTAATAGTTCAAGTATTAAGAGTGGTTTTCGATTGATTACGCATCAAGATTATGCAGAGATGGAAATAGGAGCTTCTTGATTATTGTCTGAACCGCTGATTTGCCAGATTATTTTGAGGAAGGTAGGGAAGATCAATCATAAATCACCGCAGGCCTTTGGAATCCAAAAAAAGAGAAGGCACATGACAGTCCTAAATGAAATCAAGTAGTGACCATAAGCAAAGTGTAGCCCAGCTCTTCTAATTTGCATCCCCTTGAGGCATATGGGTTTTTTTCCAAGACAAATCTATCCAATCTGGCTCCTTTTTTTTCCTAGAGCTTGGCCTGTTTGTTTTCAAACCCCAATACGGAGAAAATAAGCATTATACAAGGTATCCCAGAATTGACTGCATTTGCATATAGAGGGTTTCGTATCCAGGCCACCCTGTCCTATATCTCTAGTACCTTAGCTTAACCCTTTCATTCATGAATTTAAAATATAAATGATGTAACAAAATGTTCCTCATTCAACGGTCCACCATGGCCATTAACCACAAAAACATGAATCCCAAAATAGGTCACAGGAACTCAGAAGTCCTGTCAGGCTTTAAGGTCATTATATAGGGTGTTTCAAAAAAGGCGCTCCATCCTTTTTCTTTGGGAAATGACAATTTTCTTCTTAGGGGTATTACATCTTGAGATGGGCTCTAATGTCAATGTAATGGGTATGTCATCATTGTTGGGAAATGTTGCGTTTATGATTGTTTACCCTATCTCCTTTTACCATTAAAAAAATCGCCAATGATTGGATTGAATCTCATTGGTCGCAACCCATCCGATCTCACCTCTGTCCGTCACATCATTTCGTACTCGACATATCAGTAGATATTCTTTGTGCCTCTTATTGGAATTGTTTTATGGCGATGAAGTGGTGGCAAGGCATAATTACTTCTCTGCTTCAGCACGAGACCTGAAACTTAAAGAGTGCATTGCAGGAAATTCAGCAACAGCAGGGGAATAATCTTGATGTTACGTTAAAACTACCATAATTTCTAAGGTCCTTCCTTCTCTCATTAAAATCGAAATCTTACTTTTTCTGATATTCTCATTTAATCCGAATGCCTATTCCTTTAAAATGGCAAAATCAGAATTAAAAAATGAATTTCCTGGCATTTTTAAATAAAAATGATGAATTAGGATAGTTGAGGTATTGGTCAGGATCAGTCTTTGGAATGCTAAACCTAACTCAAATTGAACCTTTCTAATTTTTAACTGAAGTAATTTGAATTTTAAATCAAAACCAAAAATTCTTTTTTCTTCTTTGAAATCTGCGGTAACCAGAAAGTAAAGTAACCATGAAGGCATGCATTCTTGAATAATACATGTGATCTGTAGGCTGAGCAGGTACGATGGAGGCAGGGCCGGCGCGAGTACCCCTGCGTCCCCTGCGGCCGCAGGGGGGCCACGCAGAATCCAGGGGCCCCCAGCCCCAAGAGGAAGAAATAAATAATAATAAGATAGGAAGAACGAAAGAAACGAGAAAAAACTTTGAAACGCTGCGAGTTATTCCGAAAGAGATCCAAGCTCTGAATGAGAGCTTCTTATGAGGAGCCAGAAGGATGAGACCTGTCCGCTCTTCCGGCTGCTGGGCGAAATCCGTCACCGTCCCAAAGCACGAAAAGTATTCTTATTTATTTATTTTAATTCCTCCATAATTTCCGCATGAAATCCTCGCGCTTGGAGGCACTTGAGGTGAGAAAGGCGTCCGAGTAGAAAGGTCTACCTCGTTTTCATCCCCTTGTCTCCCTTGATCACGTTGTCACATTTGAATTTAACAAAATATGGACATATGAAAATGTGCACAAATATTCGAAGCATACTTGTGCATGCAGCTATGCCACAGATACCCAGAGCCATCTTAAGCCAAGCCGACAATTGATACTAAGAGAGTGTGGCCTACGGCTTTTGACTTATGGAAAAGAGCCGTTTTAGCTGTAATTAAGCTTTATTAATTAAAAAAATCTCAAGTTCATAATATGGACAAAACAAAGTCCATATTAAGACCAGTTTGCAGTATCTGAAATATGTACCATCGATCCTAATTATGAAAGGGTGACAACCTTAATCATCGATGGTACCCGTGCAAAGCTTAGGCACATTTTGCCAAGGTTAGCCTCAATAGCTGAACGACTTCGTCGATGAGCTTCGCAGTCTGGTACACTTCTACCAGAGCCATTTGATGCTCTTGGAACTCCGCGATTCATTCGCAAGAGTAGTCAGGCCCGTGTATCCCAACGCGTCCATCGCTCTTGGAGTGCTACTCACGGCTCCAGTGAGAGTTGCATCTGCAGAAAGAAGCCTCTCCAAACCGAAACAGTTTATAACTGAAGATGAAGATGAAGCGTGCCGCAAGAACGCCTGACAGGACTAGCTATACTCTCTATCGAGAGGGAGGTCAGCAGGTCATTGAATTACAAGAAAGTGGTCGATGAGCTGGTGGCAAAGGTTCCGAGGATGCGAACGCTAAATCTTTGGACAACCTACACAGATTCCTCGCCTTTCTTTGCCTAATGAAAATGTAGTGATTTTCATTTTTTTTTTACTTATGTAACTTCGATAATCGAAAATGAAATAAGGGGCAAATCTCCAAATCTCCGGAACCCAGAGGTGGCCCAATGTATTTGCCGCAGGGGGCCCCACATTTTCCCGCGCCGGGCCTGGCTGAAAGGTTGTTGATTGAAAGAAACCACAGCTTAAGTCATTCTCAAAATCACCACAAATGCACACTCTATTAGTTAGAAAAATCTTACGCTCTTACTGCAAGAAGACAACCAGTGCAAAGTGTCCTGTGAAAAAGGAATTAACAATGCTCAGGAGAGCAGACAACCTCTAACCGACAGCTATGAAGAAATTAAGCTCTGGTGGGATCCGTGCCCGAAAGATCTATTCACAATCTATGGCTCGATAAGAAAAGAGTGGGAAAAGAGAAAATTCCACAAAAACTGGGAGAATTCACTGGGTAAATTGAATCATGTGTTGCAATCTGAGCCCGTGAACGTAATCCGAAACAAACTGTTTTAACCCTTTCGTGCATGAATTTTTAAAGCAAAACGAAAATTTGCCATGTATGGTTTGACGTTTAAGAAAGTACTCTGCCGTAGTAGTCGAATGTTCTACTGCTAGAAAGCAACACTGAACAGATCATGTGTCCTTGAGTTGACTGCACGCACCAAAAGTTTCGAGGTATGAGTACCATGGTTGAAAACTCATAATTATCGGCAAAAATTTTGCCGTCCACTACAGTAGACACCATGCACGAAAGCGTTAACTGTCCCCTGAAAAGACAGAAAAAATAGGGAAGTAGAATGCAATGGAAGAGGAGAGGCACGGTCGACGATAGAAGGCGAATGGCCTATGTCCTTTTCTTGAAATCTGTCCTAGGCCACGGACTAACCCAAGACTATGACTCAGAGGCCAGTCCTAGTCCCACAGTGTAGGAGCAGGCAATCCAGCAGAGCGACTAGCGAGAAACGAAAGGTTCATTTACGAAAGAAACGCCTAACTTCTGCAAACAACTATCTCATTATTTCGGAGATAGCGTCCGTTAATTGACGAAACAACATGGAAATTGCATGAAAAACCAATAAGAAATAGGATGAGCCTGCAAAAAAGTGATATTCAGGGTACAACGAACGCGTAATCGCGCATTCGCAACTATTTTCTGATAATTTTAGCTGCTCCAAATGGTTTTCTGATAATGCCGGTGAACTTTCTTTAAAGGAACATGTCGCCATCTTTAATATATTCTCCATCTGTGAAGGAAATCTTCCCGAAGTGAAGCGTCGTTTTGCTTTGCAGACAGGTGGATAGACTGGCTCGGACCTATCAAGTGGCCTCCCAGGTCGCCGGACTTGATTCCACTCGACTTCTGGCTGTGGGGTTTCGTTTAAAGACCAGGGATATGCCGAAAATTCGAGCACGATCATTGAACTGAACCAGCGCATCACTGAGAAAATCGCTGGGGTTGCCTCTTGGTGACGGCTCGTTTGATCGATCTTCATGGTGCTCAATATCGTGGCCAGTAATTACAGTTATTTTTATGTCAAATAACATATATGATTTTTGTTTCAACGTTGCATATTTTTTCATTATTGCACGCTCTTTCCTAAATAAAAAGAAACCGTTTGCAAGTGAATGCCTTCCTGCCGGGTTATAGCTGTTCAAAGTCGTTCAGTGACTTTTGACTCACCCTGCATATATAGGAATAGGCACTTTTCCAGATTTGCGTAAATTGCAGGAAAACTTTTGCATGCACAATAACATGTGGCGATTAACATTTGTGAAAGTGAAGGGTTTGGAATGGAATAATGCTTGTAATAGTTGTCTCAGAGATAGTCACATCAACATATCTCAAATTCCGGAAGCTGCTCCAAAAGTTCGCGAGAAAAAGCCGGGCATTAAAAGAAGGAAAAAAATATATTCATGGGTCATTGCGACCATCTCAACTTATGGCTTTTTTCTCGGCTGGACCTTCCCGAAAGGGGTCCAAAGAGGAAAAATTGTCCATCACTTCCTACACGAAATACTACAGTTAAAAACTGGGAACAGAATGGCTGCAGAAGTAAATGACAAGAAGAACCATAAAGCGCAGAAAGCGACGCGATGAGATTATTTCTCGACCCTCGGCAATTTTTGGCCATGGCAATTCCATGGCAATTTTTCTTTCTTCTGGCTTGAGGAAAAGGGTGGGAGGGAGGTGCAACTGCCGGAATGGGGCTTGAGAATGTAATTTTCCCTCGAATAAGCATCCAGATTAACTACCAAACTGAATTTAGCTATCAAATAAGAAAGAAAAAGATTGGTTCCAGCCATTACTCAACTTCGAAAAGGAATGCGACATACAAACGGTCACTATACAGTGTTGCACGGAATCACTTCACTGACCCACAAGAAAGGATGAACTGGAGAGTATTTTTGGAAAGGGGGGGGGGGAAGGCAGGTTTCCTACGTTTCTTCTTTGTGCGACGACAAGCAAGAAGTCACATTTCGAATAAACTTATTGGTCGTGCCAAAATGTCGTTTCCGGCTCCTTAAAGGAAAGACACTCAACCTCTCTCTCGTGAGAAAGAGAATGAGCAGCACGGCGACGCGAATCTGAAGAATGTTGTTCGATTCAAATTTCTCAAGATAGTAGCTGGCACGAATTTGAAACGAAAATCAATAGAAACAGCGAGCGTGGGTGCTTTCTGTTGTGACTCAGTTTATGTCTGAGGGTTCAAGCATCAAGGCTCGGGTAGCGAAGTTAAGGGGCATGCTTGCCCGTATTGACACCGGAGTTGAGGTAGTCGAGGTGGATAAAAATGACTCTTGACACCTCGACACAAATCATGAACCTTGAGTCATGACTAGAAATAACACCTGCTTGTACTCTGTATTTTTCACTGTAATATGGACAGTAAATTTTCGGCTTTTCCAGGTGACTGTTCGTGATTTGACTGCTGCACAATTCTTTTTGCTTAGCTGTGTTCAAAAAGAGTGTTTTCAATGTCTATTTCTATCGTGATAGCCTAACCCCACTTCCCCGCATGAATTTCTAGCGCTAATAATGTTTTCTTCCAAATTGCGAAGTATCAGAAGATTAGCTAGAATCCAGATAAAGGATGCCAGAAGTTGTCCTTTCATGTGCAGGGAGCAAAGATATACGTTGCATACAAATTAGTTCAGAAGATCGATATTTACATGCCTCAGCTTGCTTCCCATTATGAAGAACAAGGGAAAGGAGACGAAAATAAATTACAACATGGAACACAAAAGAAACTCAAGGGACCGGGGGAGGCAGGGGGAGGGGGGGGGTAGGGACGGACCTCTGACCATCTCCTTAGGTGATGTCATTGGCTCTTACAGTCCCAATACAATGTCTCGTCCTTTCTCTTTCCCTCTCTCCCTCCTTCCCTCTCTCTCTCTCTCTCTCTCTCTGCAAAGGTAAAGGCACCAGTTTGTTGACAGGTTAAGGAAATTTTCCTCTTGAAAATTGTGTTACGGTCGTTCAGGTAACCGACAAATTGCTTGATTGGTTTCAATGGGAAGCCACTTAGCATAGTTTGATGCCCATGCTCTAAAATCGATATAGATGGGGTGGTTAAAAAAAAACGCTCTACCGTTTTCAATGAGAGAAACTCTGTTTCATAAATTCAGCAAAAAAAAATCCATTGGATAGGCTATCGATATTTAACTGTCACAAGGTGTTGAAATGCTTCTCAGCTTTTTTTTCAGCACTCTTGTCTAAATTGTGCAATGCCAATTTAGAGGTGAATTAAAGGTGTTTAGAGGTGGAGCATTTCACCTCAAGTGAGGTGACGACCTGCGCTCGATCGTCTCAGAATTTAGTGAATTTTTTAACTTTAACTTTTCAAAGGACAATTGGATCCAATTGTTACTTGATCAAGAGGTTCATGACCCTAAGAGGTTTTTTCACTTCCAAAAAATGACGCTGTATCCTGATAGAGGGCGGTGTCGTTGACCCAGTGACCAAGGGTGATTACAAGAAACGCTCCACCGTTTTGGAAGAGAAAAAGTATTATTTGTGCATTCGAGGAAAAAATATAAGATTGATAATATTTTGATATCGGACGTATTGAGAAGACTGTCCGAGCTTTTTTCAGAACAATTCTTTGAACTGTGCATAGGGCATATGAGCATGAATCATTTGTTCTCCCCTTCGAGAACAGCGGAGCTTTTAGTAATCATCCTCGGTCACCAGGTCAACAAAAGCGCCCTCTCTTGGGATACAGCGCCATCTTGCGGAAAGGAAAAAACCACTTAGTCTCGTGAACTTTTCTGTCAAGTATCAATTGGATCTAATTGTCCTTTGAAACGTTGAAGTTGAAAAAATTCCCTGAATTCTGAGGCGATCGAGCACAGGTCGTCACCTCACTTGAGGTGGAATGCTCCACCTCTAAGCACCTGTAATTCACCTCTAAATTGGAATTGCAAAATTTAGGCAAGTGTTGAAAAAAAGCTGGGAAGCATTTCAACACCTGGGAACAGTCAAATATCGATAGCCTATCCAATGGATTTTTTTTCGCTGAATTTATGAAACTGTGTTTCTCCCATAGAAAACGGTAGAGCGTTTTTATTTTATTTAAATCACCCTATATATAAAGAAGAAAGTTTATCTGTCTGTTCCTTTACGCATTCGGATCCCGCAGAAGCGAGTGCAACAAAACTTTGCATGGCTTCCTCTTTTCTTCCAGGGGAAGCTCGACATTTTCACTCCAGGGGTACTTTTTCGGGGTACTGTAGGATATGGGGAAAACGGTCGACTCCAGGATTCGGTGGAGCAGTGGTAGAATATGATTCAAAACTATAAAAACATTTCCAAGAAGTTATTTAACTCCAAAATAATTTGGAAATAATTCAGCGTTCAACAATAAAAAAAAAAAAATATAAAAGGGGAAAGGGGTCCGTGCGCATTTTGCGACACTCAAGATCGGTAACCTATAGTAAACCATAAGGCTAACGTTCTCCAATTTGGCACGAATGAAATACCGAAATATTGAATTTCCCCGGGCAATGCCGGGTACTTCAACTCGTACATAATATGATAAGAAAATATGAATCATATAGGTCCATATGATGATAAAAAAAAAAAGTTATTCGCAAAGGCATGCGTCTAATCAAAGGGCGTCGTCGCGAATTAAGAAGAAATGTAGCTCTGCAAATAAAATTTTATTGAATCGGAACTGCTTCGAAAATGTTTAATTTCTGCAAACTTCAAGCGTGTCTAACGTCAAGGTAGATGGATCGAGAACCGTAACCGGATAGGTTACGGTTTGGTTGATGGCTGAGCTAAAAACCACAGGCCAAATTCATTTCAACAGTTGAGCGGCAAGAACCGTAAGAGCAAGAAAGAATGGCTCAACTGGCATAACTTGTCGGCTGTTGCACGGCAGGTATAACTAGTTGGCCGTTGCTCGACTGGCATAACTCGTTGGCCGTTGCTCGCCTTCCCCAGTGGCTTCCAATTAAGAGAACAGAAACTAAAAAAAGTTCGCGAGTCGTCGCAAGAGCTGAGCTGAAATGTTCTACCGACTTAAACTCCTGCGATTTCGCGCCGTCGAGAGGCGACGGGTCGATCCGTTGAGTCGAGACGGGTCGATCCGGTTTCGGGGTCGCACGAAGTCCACACGTCGCAACGTTATCGGAGTCGGGCGCGAATCTACATGACGGAAGTCGACCTTGGGCTCGTGAATTATCTCGCGAGAGAGAATCAACATTTCCCCCCGATATTGTCGACCCTCTTGAGCCCTCGGATCGGAAAGACCAAACAAATCCAGAAATAGCACGCCCGAGTGTCCCTCGTCGACGAAATCGGCTCAGAAACCGCACGAAACTTCGATCCGAATGGGGCGACTGGTGGGGGGGAGGGGCTGGGTAGACGAGGGCCACCTGGCGGCCCCTGTTAGAAAAACTCGGGTCGACCTCGAAGAAAAGTTAAAGTTGAAAAGTTCACTGAATTCTGAGACGATCGAGCACAGGTCGTCACCTCACTTGAGGTGGAATGCTCCACCTCTAAGCACCTATAATTCACCTCTAAATTGGAATTGCAAAATTTAGGCAAGAGTGTCGAAACAAAAGCTGGCAAGCATTTCAACCACCTGGGAACAGCCAAATATCGATAGCCTATCCAATGGAATTTTTTTCCCTGAATTTATGAAACTGTGTTTCTCCCATAGAAAAGGGTTGAGCGTTTTTATTTAACCACCAATATTATGCTTGGGCGTCTGTATGTCCGCAGTGCCATGTGCGCATGACTTGTTCTGCATGGCTCCAGGTGTCTGTCTCACTCTCTCGAGCTCGCACTTTCCCTCTGGCCATTGCCGTTGTCGGATCCATTCTCGAGAAGGAGAGAGAGCGGAATTGTACGTCTCGTGCATCCCCCTCCCCACCGCTTAGGGGGTGTTCACACTTCGATGCGGACATTCCCGCGGGGACGTGTAAAACGTCCCGCTTATAACACTTGGAGTCCCCTTTCATCCCGCTGGAGAAAGGATGACTTCCTTTCTGGGAAAAGATCTCGGTCCCTTCATCGATCGAAACCCTGTCTTCGTATTGATCGGCACTCTCACAAGGAGAGTGACTACCGAGGATGAAAGTGGCGGGATTCCATCTGGATGGGATAGAACATGAGCGCTAATCCTTGGATGAGGAAAGACGCCGCCTTGGTGGAGTGGTGAAGAGGAACTCTACGGACGATACCCACAGGGTGGCGATCGATACGGGATAAGAGTGCTACTCGATAAAAGTCTGTATCGTAGGCACGAGTACCCATGTGGGTAAAAGGGGGGGGGGGGGGGGGGAGACACAGGGTGGCGATCGATACGGGATAAGAGTGCTACTCGATAAAAGTCTGTATCGTAGGCACGAGTACCCATGTGGGTAAAAGGGGGGGGGGGGGGGGAGATGTGCGAGACGTACAATGTCTAAGCGGCTGCTACATAGAGCGTTAGTAGGGCCGTTGACTAGACTCGTGAATAGCCGAAAATGCTACACGCTTAGCCTCGGCTGACCCGGATTTCGTGGATGTCTTCCACGGGATGGATCTCTGTCTCGCTCTCGAACTCGCAGTTTCTTTCGAGCCTTTCCACAGGTCATTCTCGAGAATGGGAGAAAGGGGTTGCTGATTATATCGTTGAGAGGGCCGCTGAGTTTTAGGGCTGCTAACTGAGCTCGGGAATTACTGAGAAACAGTTTATGGAAGACTTCCCGCGGATTGGAACGGCCGGCTCACCTTCTCGAGCTCGCATGTTCTCCGGCCTTTGCGAATGTCGGATCCGTTCTTGAGAATGGGAGAGAGAGTCCTTGTACGCCTTGCGCAAACCCCCCCCCCCTCCTCCAACTAAATGATGATCACACCTCGATACGAACTTTTACGCGGGAAAACCCACGTACAACACTTGGAATCCCGTGTTTAAATTATAGCAGTCCAAGCAAACTCGTGACTTTACCGTTTCACATAGCCTACATCAGACAAAGAATTAGGAAAGACAAGCGGAAGCCTGACGCAGTGGAAATTTATCACTCGCCTACACACGCTGAAAGGGGTGACGTGGGTGCTGACAGTTTCTTTTTTTTCGGGGGGGTGGGGGGGGGGGGGGGGGGGGGGGGGGGGGGGGGGGGGGGCTGTCGCCTAAGATGGGCAAAGAAGCCAGGAGGCGGAACCGCCCGTTATTGATTTATGCTGAAATCCTTTCAAAGTTTGACACCTCACGAATTCAGCCTATCTGTTAAAGAAGAATACGAGTATGTTACTGCTAGGGAGATCCTGATTTCTTGTTTCATCATTTACATGAGTGATTCTATCTTTTCCTATGCCTGTTAGATAAAAATGAAAACTATAGCAGGTTCCACCTCTGCATCGAAAGTGACATGCGCAAGCTCCCTCGAAAATTGAGCCGCGTCTGGATTTTCTTTGAAACCAGAGACAGGCACAGGTATTGAACAACAGGGAAACGAGCAAAAATTGGAAGTTTGAATTAATCTTCTAGGGATAATCCTCGGATCCTTAATTTATCCTTGTATCAGAGAAAGTATATTGTGAACTTTTCATGAATTTATTTTGGGGTCCTATTTTTCATATTTCTTATTTAGATCAATATTATTGTTTATGGGGGTCCATCGAAGTGCAGGGATGCCGCCAACATCCATAAGGGTGCTCTTGGTTACAAGCGGTTTATAATCAGGGTCATAGAGTGAAAGAATTCCACTTGAGCTACGCTGGGCCCACTGAAATAATTGGCAACAGAGGGGGATAGACTTTAGCTTGAGTTAACTAATGGAGTGTTTCATTTTAGGAGAGCAACCATAAATTAGGAGAGCAACATTGACACAAGGCAGCGAATGTTCACCTGCTAAAGATATATATGATAATGAGAATATTCATGCCATTCGCCTGTCAGTGCCAAATGATAGGGATCAAAGTCGTCCAGCGGGATCTCCCTTCCAAGACAGAAGATGCTAATTAGAGTGTCTGTTTTACACATTCGCTTTCCTACGACGATAACTTAAAAACATTTTCCTGTGAATGCTCGTGCGCAGATTAACATGAGCGAGGCTCGTGCTAAATTTGTTTCCGAGCAAATTCGTGCCTGAAACAAAACATTTTCTCACGAATATGAAATCTTGACCCTTTCTCACGGTGAGAGAGGCACCAGTTCTATAACAAAGTCGAAAGGCACAATGTCGTCAGATTTTATGTCGACTAACAAAAAACGTGGAATGCCACATGATGTTGAATGGACAATGGTCGAATGGGCATAATGATGATTGTTACAATACCGAAGGCTTCAAAACGTGGGAAAACGTCGAATCTTCCAAATATTTTAATCCGGTTATTACTTTCCGTGCCTTGGGCACTGATACAATCAGGAAAAGAATTCCTATTTCTTATTCGCTCCTTTGAGGAAGATTGCCTTGTCGGTTTCATGTTACTTCTTCGACGGACACTTCTCCGCCACTTCGTCGGCTGGACAATTCCTTGAAAGGCTTTCTTCGAAATGTTCAGTCGAAGAAGTGACATGGAACTGCCTTGTGAACCTATCATCTGTCTGCATCAGTCAGCGTTGATGGAGATGATTACATCAGGAAGAAGCGCACTTCCACACAAACTTGTCAGTCGAATAGGGGTCGTAACCGAGACCACCATAAGACACGTGGATTCCCAGAAAGGAAGCAGATTGTTAATTGATCACGGGTACTTCACGCGTGAAAGTGAGGAGTTCTGAATGCCACATGTTAATGGTTGTCACATTTACAGCCGCCAATTATTGCCTTTCTTTCTGGACCGTGGACCAAGAGCAATTTTCCGTGTTCAGAATGACTCGTGTTTCCCATGTTCGGCATGACGTGGTCTTAAGACTTAATTAACGGAATAAATAAAAGTCCATTTCGACTTCTCTCTCGTTAGACATTTTGACTTTCACCATTTCATTCATTCGGCGTTCAGGAATTCCACATGGTAATCGACAATCGGACTGTCGAAATGTGTGTTTTCGGCATTTTCACTGGATAATGCAGGCACCAGCAATCTCACCCCTCAGGAATCTCAACTCATTGTGTCCTTCTTGGGTGGTTAAAAAACGGTTCTTCCGTTTTCTATGAGAGAAAAAGAGTTTCATAAATGAAGCAAAAAGATTACATTGGATACCCGATCGATATTTCACAGTTACAGTTACAGTTACGGTGGTGAAATGCTTGCCATATTTTTTCAGCACCCCTGCCTAAGTGGTGAAATACCCATATAGAGGTGAATTAAAGTTACTTGGAGATGGATCATACCACCTCAAGTGAGGTGATTACCTGTGCTCGACCGCCCCAGAATTCAATGAACTTTTCAACTTTAACTTTCCAAGGGACAGTTAGATCCGCCATTGACATCCGCTGATACTTGACAGAAAGGTTCATGAGTCAAAGAGGTTTTCTTTCCATTTCGCAAAGATGGCGCTGTATCTTGATAGAGGGCGCTGTTGTTGACCGGGTGACCGATGGCGATCAAAAAAAGCTCCACCGTTTTCAAAGGGGAGAAAGTGCGGTTCGTGTATTCGAGTAAAAAAAATAAGACTCATAAACTCTTGATATTTGACATATAGGTGTTGAAAAGATTGTCTTGCTTTTTTTCTGAACAATTTTCTGAGCCATGTACTGTCCCGTTAGACAGTTTACAGGTGGAGCATTTTTAATCACCTCGGTCACCCGGTCAACAACAGCGCCTTCTATCGGGATACAGCGCCATCTTGCAGAAGTGAGAAAAAACTTTTCGACTCATGAACCTCTCTGTCAAGTATCAGCTGGATCCAACTGTCCTTTGAAAAGTTAAAGTAGAAAAATTCATTGAATTCTGGGGCAGTCGAGCACAAGCGATCACCTCACTTGAGGTGGACTGATCCACCTCCAAGCAACTTTAATTCACCACTAAATGAGCATTGCATGACCAAGGCAGGTGTGCTGGAAAAAAGCTGGCAAGCATTTCAACACCTTGTAACTGTAAAATATCGCTCGCGTATCTAATGAATTTGTTTTTCAACATTTATGAAACTGTTTTCTCCCATAGAAATCAGTAGAGCGTCAGTTTGAACCACCCTATACATCGCTCAGCCTGGAGAGCTATATAGCCAATCTGGTTGAAGCAGGTTCCCTTCTAGCTTTAAGAGCTGACGTATTTAAAATTATTCACAAACAGAATGGCAATAGATGGCAGAGTATATAGGGTTGCCAGCAGAGTTCGTAGAATGTAATACCTGGCGGTCCTACACATGGTACTCATTCCATCCACCATATCCGACGTACTCTCCTGCTGCTGGACTGGGCATGCCCAGCTTACATCTCAGACTTGGATATTTTGACGCCATGGGAAAAAAAGACATGTCCGTTCAAAATCGCAGGTTGAAAGGGATAAGTTAAGAAGATATTAAAACGTCAGGCGGCAGTCGAAGAAGAAGGAAAACTATGATTAATGAAGGGAGAAAGGCGGCGAGGGAAAGACTCAGTGGCATTCAGCGTCTTTTTTTCCTTCCAACGTGTCCGCATACTTCTTTCCTCAGACCCACGGATCTGTATTCTAGAAATGAAAAAAAAAATTTGCTTCCCTACGCATCTCAGGTATATGGAAATCACAGTATCTGAACATGAGAACCTTGATCTTCCACTCCCTGCCGTAAAACTCTCCACTCCAGAAGAGTTGACAAGCATTTAATCGCCTTTCCTCCCCATTCGACTTGTCATCCAACAGCCACTACTGCGTTTTGTAAGAGAACGAACTGAGTCTTGACGAGGCAGGAAGCTTCCCCACCCTCCTGCTAGTTTTTGAGAAGGCCTGGCTCGTTGATTTGGTTGACAGTTTTCTCTCCTCACCCTTGGTGGCCGCAGAAATCAGCCAACCCATGTTTCGAGCGATTATACTGGGCAAGGTAGAACACAAGTCGCCTTTTGGAATGTGATGTTAAGGGGACGGCTGAGCGCACAACGAAGTTTTTTTTGCAATTTCTTGTCTCTGTCCTCCAACCATCATAAAATTATCGTTCTTTTCTTTCCAGCCGTTTTGCCACACGAGCGATTTCATGAGGGGATACGACTATTTTTGTGCAAGGAAAGGTATTGACGGGAAAGAGGTCGGTGCGCGCGTACTTCGCTTTGATGGGGCCATTGTCATTAAGTCTCTACGTGAAAATGGCACTCTCCAGGGAATTGTTGCAATGGTTAAAATCCAATTATTTTGAGAAAGGATCGGGAGAGAGGGGGGAACCAAGAACTTTGTCATCTTTCACTGGCAAAGGAAGGAAGCAATGTATCGCGAACAGATTGACGAACAAGATGTGAAAAGGTGACTCATCTGAGGGGAAGACAGGGAATGGTAGACTAAAATACCCAAAAATATGTACTATGCGGAAGTCATTTCTCTCTCAAGATTACAAACCAGGGATGTACATCCTCGGTACAACGACAATGCAGAAAGGGAAGTCAATTTGTTTATCTCACTTATCGAGTTTAGAAATTGTAAATTGTGATAGAACTGTGAAGTACAAGCTTGACAGATGTCTAGGTGTAAAACAAAGCAACTCTTGCCATAGGTGCATGCACGATACACTCTCGCAAATGGCGCACGAACTAGAGGAGTGTCTGGCGCAAGAGCATTGCAATGTGGTCAGATTCCTATGAGCAGAAAAAAATAGACGCCTAATTAAATTCATCGTCAACTCTTTCCCGTGCACGAAGATAATGAATCAGAACGACAGCTCCACAGGCGGTGCAAAGGCTCCAGACAAGGACTTGCACGAGTACTGGATGAAGCCCATTCCCGCAGGGACCAGTTCCAAAGGGACTTCATTCTGCACACACGCACGTTCTTGTCCGAAGCGTTCGCATCACCTGCAGACATGTTCTGATAATGCAATAGTTTCGTATTCAGCAACGATTTGTGCATTCGCAAACAGAAATCTGATCACACGCCATTGCGCTTATGCTAACCATTCCTGTAGTAAGTACGCTGTTAGCAAGAGTGTGCTATCCATGCAATGAATGCAGCAGCAGCTTTTGTTGCACACCTTGACAACTGTCAAGGCATGAGCTTTCACACATCATTTTAAAATTTATAAATGCTGCAAGTGAGAAGAAAAAAAAAGAATGGACTACTTTCTTCCATCTCCCGTAGTTTTCTTCCAGCTCCCAATCTCTATTCGAAGTCCATCCGTTCCAGCTTTGCTAATTTTTAGTTCTCGAGGGGGTTACGTGGTATGGGATGTAATTTGTCTTGCCCTGCAGTGACAGGAAAGAGTAACTTCCCCATAGGCCACTCCGCTAGACAGAGGTGTGCAGCGCCTGTTGGGGACGGGAGTGGAAATTTCGGAAAGTTTTGAGATGTCCGGTAGGTACCATGCAAAGCTGGACTATGATAGGAAAGATGAATCAGCAATGGGGAACACGGTATTATTTCCGAAAACCTTGGGCCAGCATATATAAATACATTTAAAAACTGTGTATTTCTATCAAAAAGTAACCTGACTGAATCAGTTACATCGTTGATGGCCCTCCGACTTCCGTTTCCAAAGTCTACATGAGTGGTCCACAAACCCTAATTAATGAGCTTCTCTTATGCCAGCAAAGCACGGGTGGAACGAAAGGGCTGTGCCTGCCACATCCTTTTCCAATTCCTAAAGTCATTAGCTTCGCTAGAATACCTTCTTCGTTAGGGAATTTCATCCTCTAGAAAAGTTAATTTCGGTATGTTCGTAGTTATATTTAACTTTTAGGTGAAGGACGTCTAAGAAGGAAGCATTTCTTCCATTTCGGTAGAAATGCTTCTCGTCTATTTCTCCTCGTCATTTTCCCGAGGCACCGTGGAGGAAATAATTAAGGGGACTGATCGAACTCGAGTCCCTCTACAAGCGGACGACTGCGAAGTCGCCAGATTCATCGAAAGGAAACAGGGACGGCTCATTTCCATCCTGAGAGAGCAAGATGCCCTCAAGAAATTCCACTCCATCTCGATGACGACTGCGACACGACGGATGTGAAGACGGCAGATCAAGGACAGAGAGAAGCACGATGGAAGGAGAAACCGNGAGGATCACCATGTGCACCCAGTGCAACAGGTGGATGTGTCGCATGTCATGGACCACCCGAAACGGTTCACCACCTCCTCAGTGCCTGCCCCAAACTAGGCCTGAGGGCGTACTTGTATAGGGACGACTAAGTGTGCAAATATGTGCAGTGGTGTGTCTCAAAGCAAGCCAGCCTGGAAGTCCCAGAGAAGTGGTACGAACACCACAGAGTCTGTTGTGGAGAACGCCTCCACGCCTAGGTTAATAATATTAGTGAGGAAATCACGCCGATCGAGCCAAACCTTACGGCCAGCGCGAGCCTTAACTATTGCGAGAAAATGAGAAGAGAATATTAAAAAGGCGAAGGATAGCATCGGAGGACTAATGGACTGGCATGTCGTAGGAGTCTCGTCAGGGGCACGATCCTACCAAACAACTTGCAGTGCAATAAAACCCTTTTCGATATCACCACACCAGGGAATAACCATTAAAGAAGAAGATAGTGGCTGCCGCAACAGATGTAACAGAAAGCTTCCGCAGATTAAGTCCGCCCCGCACGCACCGCTCCTGCACAGTCCATTAGCTGAATAATGTTCACACCTTTCATACCTTCGCAGATACTGGTCAGTATCTGCGAATTTGAAATACTTAGTTTTAAATCCAAGTAGTGTGCCTTAAGAAACGGTGTTTGAATTGTTTCTACAACTTGTTATAAATTATTTTCATGCGTATCCTATACTGCGGTGTGTGTTTGCGATGTCGTGGCGGCCATTGGGGGGATTCGGATGCTATCAATTTGTCAGAAAAATTTGCGTGTGAAAATTATAAAGTTAAGTTCCTTTCGTGCAATGCATATTTTCAGCAGAATCTGGCAGCCATGTAGATTCTCTCTCTCACAGATGGCACCTGGTTGGCAAGTCCAGTAAAGCGCCTTATGGTTGCCCTCAATAAAAGTGTCAGACAGGAGGAGAACCCTTGGGGCAATGCATTAACAGCCGAGGGATTCATACGCAACCGCCTGAGTGCATGTCCTCTTCGCCCTATCACCTTCGTTCCGACCCGTGAGAGTAGCCCGGGCGTCTCGAAAGGATTCCCATGTAACTTAATTCTTCGAGTCCAGTTTCATACGGTGTTTGTATTCCGTTGGGTGCGTTGGTGGTGCACCACGTGTCACTATTATGGTAAGATCCGACTGTTAGCTATAGACAGTTAACAGTCCTTCCGGAATACATGTATTCCTATGGGAGAAATAGAGCTCCCTCTCTAAAAGGCCCCGTTTTCTCTCCTAAATTAGGTTTGTGTATTCGGGTTTTAAGCTCAAAAGCCACTATCTTCCCACAATAGGTTTGTCTGACGTTAAAGAACATCAGTATTTTTAGCCTATTATCCTGAATCAATTTGGGCACCCGCTAATATTTTCGGAAAGTCTCTCCTCCCCTCGAGATCGTAGACTCGTCCTGCCTTACCTCCCTAACTCATCAGAAAAAATTCAGCCCCTGTATACGAATTCAATCCGTCTGAAAACCGCGTACAGTTTTTCCTGTACCCTTTGAAGGTCGGGCCTAGCCCTTCATCACTGTGGAAGCCAAATATTATATTTCAATTTCATTGATGAGTTTGCTTTAAACTTGATGCCAGACTCCATTCTCCATATTGAGTGTTATGCATGTTTTCATTATATTGTTATAATGATATGCGATTGAAGCAGTGACAGCTGCTTCGTTGAGGAAAATAAGAATGCCCCATTGGTGATGGGCGTTAACTGGACATCAAGATGCAAAACAGTGATATCAAGAGGCGATTTCACCCATGTCGATATCACGTGTCGAGGTCGAGCGTTCCTTAATTCTAGGGTAGGCCTAACCCTCTTAAAGCTAAATATATTTGTATTTTTTGTTCTATCCTAGTTGCTTACTGCCTAACGTCAACATTGCCCCCCACCTTTCTGCCAGTCCATGAAAGCATCCAGTTTCTTCATAAAGATAGTCACAGCGCGGGGCAGCCACTGCTTCGTCATCTAACGCATTCCACGCGTTCACCACTCTACAAGTAAAGAATTCCTGTCTCGACGTGAGCCGCACCTGCGGTTTGCGCAACTTAAGTCGGTTACCTCTCGTTCTCTTCCTGCCATCAATAACGGGTATAAAGAGTATAGAAGGGTATAAAGAGTATATCTGTAAGGTTGTTGGTTCAAATAAACCACTGTTTAAGTCATTCTAAAAATCGCCACAAAGGTACACTTCATTAGCTAGAGAAATCTTACGCCCATGCTGCAACGAGGCAACCAGTGCAGTGTCCTCTGAAAAAGGAATTAACGATGCTCCGGGGAGCTGACAACCTCTAATCGAAAGCTATGAAGTAAGCTTTGGTGGGATCCGTGCCCGAAAGATCTATCCACAATCCATGGCTCGATAAGAAAAGAGTTGAGAAAGTGAAAATTTCACAAAAACTCGGAGAAATCACTAGGTAATTGAATTTCTGCTATCAGGGGACAGTTAAACAGTTGGATGTGGTTTACGTCCACAGGCTCGGATTGCAACTCATGAACCAATTTACCCAGTGCATTCTCCCAGTTTTTGCGGAATTTTCTCTTTCTCCACTATTTTCTTATCGAGCAATGGGTTGTGGAAAGATCTTTCGGGCACGGTTTCCACTAGAGCTTAATTTCTTCATAGCTGTCTTCTTTTTCAAACCCTTCAGATTAGGGTAAATGTGATATTTTATTACCCTGCAAGGGACAAGAATGATATATACCTCGCTGAATTCGGTTTAAAGGCCAAAAGCACATATCGGGAATTATCATGCAAAATCTCGTTTTTCCAGAAATTACTTTTTGCTTTAAGAAAATTCTCAGCGTAGTGGCTTTAACGCTGTTCTTTCATACATTTAGCCAGTTTCATGTTCAAATAATGCAAAATTCAGTGTTCCTAAAGCATATTAACATGAAACAAGTAGAATGAGACAATGATGAAAGGAAACTTGGAGTCAGCTGAAATATCGATTGGACGGAAGTAGTGTTCATTTATTTTATCTACAAATATTTTACATTTTATATACAAAAGGATTCATTTGTTATATATTTGCTAAGAAACGATTTGTAAATACCACTATGGATTTTCTTCGTTAGACAAAGTGGAATGCAAGTGGACAGTCGACGGATGGGAATACGTAGGAGAGACAAACGTGTCCGCGCTTGAGGAACCCTGTCTACCTTGGAATGCATTCGGTTTTGAAGAGAACTCCAAACTGCGATTGTCCCAGAACATCACGGGAGAGAGTCACAATTATTGCCGCAAAATTGACATGTCGTGCTTGGGGCCATCCTGCATCGTAGATCGAGTCCAGCCCAAACTAAGCCTGTGTGCCATCCCGTTCTGCCCCGTCCCCAACATCAACTGACTCCATCGTCAAACCTTTTGAGTAACCATCATGGAGATTTTAGATAGAGATCGAGATAGTTTCTATGAGTGTTGTCTTGTAATGCACGCAAAAATCACCTAGCCCAAGTGTATGCACCAATTGCGTTCATATCATAAAGTTGTTGCAAAACTGCGACCTTATGATTGGGATTCTGAAGTTCGCCGTCCTACCTGGTGGCTTGAATGATTTTTCGGATGCGTCCTTGCTCAATGCTTGAATCTGCTTGAAAAAATACTTTACATTGAGACAAAACGTCATTGGCCTTTTGAATAGCACTTGTTTCGCGTATTGATCCTTGCATGTAGTCGTGAAAATAAAATCCTACAGGGAAACCGTATTCCTATCATTATTGTGATTGAAATGAATCTTGAAAGGCATGACCTATTTTTTGATGAAGTACATGTTGTAAAATAGTGCAAGTTCTCGTACGCTTCTATGCAGACAGGATTCTTCCCTTAATTCTCGATCTCGATGTATAATCCAAGAACTTAGATTCGTTTTGCAATCGAACATGAAAGAATGGCAAATGCCGCAGAGGGGGGATGAAGAAAGAATCTGTGGCCACCATTGAAATCTTACAGTCATCCTTTGTGAAAAACCCTATTTTCTTTCGCACCTCCCGAATTTTCCTGGAAGAGGGAGGGGGCAGAGGCGGTAAGGACATTGGGTTGGTAAATTTAAATCTCGATGCCTTTCTTTCATCGCAGATTCAGGAAATGTCATACATTTGTGGCTGATACTTTGAAATATTACGTGCAATACCCAAGTTCATTATTGCGCTGATCATCTGAAAAGAATATCTCAGCTTTTACTGGCGCTTACTAATCATAAAAGTAACAGAGTGATGATGCAAACCCAAATTTCCTGAGCATCACATGACAAAAAAATTGACACACGTAAAGGGTTAGCCTTAATCTGGCAATATTTCGTGCTAATGTTATATCCTATCCTCTTCAAGATTGCTTAGTTCACATAGTCCATCATTTGAGGATACCACTGCTTGACTTCGGAATTCCCATCGAGAGTGCCAAAACTTAAGCAAATGGGGCTTGTTCAAACACTTTACTCTTCTTGTGCACACAATAGGGAAAATGCAAAGGTGTTTCGTTTTATGGCACGTAGTCCCAGGGAAGGTTAGTCTTTTTTTCGGCCAAACAGAGCTTGATGACAACAAAATGTGACAACCCCCGCCTCTCATATTGCGCTAGATACCCGACGTGTTTTGCAGCATCAGTTCCGAAACTGGACGATAGGGAAACATCTTACCATCGTTCGAGTCACAAGACCGTCAAACCTGACCCAATTTGGACTTTCAGGACACCTAAAGAATATGATGTACGAAGTACGAATAATCCCTATTAAATATACCATATGAAATTTCCTTATTCTATTGTACAATGAAGGGAAGGCATAGCGATTTAATATTTTATTTAATGTATCTTATTCGCTGCCCTCCACCCTCGCCCATTACTAGAAGTCCCCCCCCCCAATACTACTGTATTACATCTGGCGAATTTTATCATTTAAGGCGCTTCTTTCACTACTTAATATGATCACCCCTACACATGTATTTTACATATGAGCATTTTACATACTTCATATAAGGTTACGGTTCACTGGCGCGCGGCTTAACCACCAATTCTTCAACTCGCTCTTGCAGCATGGTTTTATAATTTCAAGCGCTTGTTCTTAGATGAAAGGAAATGAAATTGTTGAAGTAAAATTTTCATATAAGGCATGCCAAGCAGTTCCACCCCAAGGCGACGAATGAGAGCCTCGAAAAAGAGAGTTTTGCGAATTTTGTGAGGAGTTTCACGGCCACATGCATTCATATATGGAGACAATCATTGGAGGGGGAGTAACTGAGTGACTTTTACTGTTCTCTGTTGGTTTTAGATTTTCAATGACCCCTTCATGATGCGAAATGAAGCTAAAAAAAACATATATTGAAATTGGAGGGAAAGCAATTATTCACATCGATTCCTTGAATAGCGAATTTAATTTTAAAATTTTCCTAACAAAACACAGCCTAATCCGTTCCAAATTAGTTTGCAATCAATAAAATTGATATAAAAGTTGGTATAGTCGTGAAAGACTATAAGCAACTCCTCGTGCAAGCCTCCCCGTGAAGCAACTTATTCTGTCATAGACTTACCATAGACTTAACATTTTTTCCTTCCTCTTGCCTTACGAGACACATATAACTGCTTCTTAGTTTGGGCGGTTGGAGGCTACGAGATGATGGAATATTAGCGAGAAAGGGGAACGGGAAAGCAAGATTCGTAGTCCCGCTCTCTCCCCCTCTCTCTCGTTTTTATGTTAGGGATGGCATGGAGGGAACTATTTAAATGTCTTGATTTCGTAGGTGTATTGACAGCACGTTCGACCGACAACCTGGAAACCCGGGATTCGACCCCCCCTCCATCATTTTCGTTCTCTAATGTCATCCAAACTCTTCCCCCATCCCTCGGGGTATTACGTTCTCCAGAATAGATCCGACAGTCGCGACGGCCAGGAAAAAAATGCGTGCCCAAGAGCGGGAGACGTTCACCCAGAGGCTAGCAGAAGACTCTATGGGGAGCGCTCACGCGATGGCGCTGAGCGCACGCGTCTGTGCCACCAAGTACCACAACCACCACCACCACGCATCACAGTAGATTTTATTATATAGATTCGTCGAGCGTTAATGATATTTTCCGAATCCAGTTGAAGTGATGAAAAGAACGAATCAAAAACATTAATTGCATATCGAATGAATCTTTAAAAAATAAAATGTTATTGACCCCTTTCCATGGAAATATCAAATTCAGGTAGTTCAGGGAACTCACAAATTGAACTGTTTTTCATTGCTTTGAATTTTTCATTGCTTTGAATTTTTCATTGCTTTGAATTTTTCATTGCTTTGAATTTTTCATTGCTTTGAATTTTTAACATGTAAGCAGTCAATAGAACGTTCCGATGGACGTTAATGGACCGCAGCCGATAACTTCAATGAAACGTTCATTGAACACGTTTCGGTGCTACTGGGGTGGTGGTCTCTGAACATCATGGTGTTTCCTTTCTGCAACAGAGCATTTCGTTTCCTCCGGTTTGCAGCAGGTTTACCTGCCACTAGTAAAAAAGTTGCAAGCAATTTTCAAGAAACCTTGAAACTTTTAAGAACGAAACGGCATTCTGCCTGACGCAATAATGCATTCCTTCGAACCCACCCGTTCGTTATCTTCACACATTGCAACAAAACATGATAAATGAATCACATGCAATCAAGAGATTCTCTTATTTGAAATGAATTCACTGTTAGAATAGCGTCGAAACCAGCCACAAACGATCGAACTTGTCAGAGGATACGCGGGATGTGCTGAACGTTTCTAGCAGAGTCCAAGAGATCAATGAGAGTTGCCGTTTGCCATTTGCCATAGGATAACATGTTTGTATATGTCAGGGGAGCTTGATTTCCCTCGACTCCATGTGAATCATTCTGTGCATGCTAGATTACTAGTTGGGACCTTGACTACTGTCAGTGACGAACTCCGAAAGTCCTCCTAACGGATCATTACATCTACAACATTTTAATTTAGCTCATCCGACGACCAGTGCCATCAAAATCAACGTTGTGCTTTTTGGGAATCCGGGCAATCATCTGCAACTGTCGGGTTCTGGTTCGGAGAATTAAAACGTTGGAGGAGGTCTTTTGAAGATGATTTAACGTCTGGGCGATCATCAGTAGGGTTGGCTTTCGGAAATGTTTGGCGGGTATATCACAAGGTGAAGAAGGGAATAAATATTCCGGTGAGCTATTTCATGGAGGAACTGAACATTGACCCCCTTTTCCCAGTTTTATTTCCAGCATGAATCGGGCCCAGTCCACTCAGGTCTAATTCTGTTCAATTGTCAACAAATGTGGGATCCATTGACTTGACAGCTTGTTCAAGCGCAGGTGTTCATGTAGGATCGTTTGTACCGTTGCCGTTCCAAACTTGAAGTCACAAATCATAACAGTTGATGAAACCTGGATGTATAGGTATGACCCTGAAGCAGAGTAGCAATCGAGAGAATGGGTCTTCGAATATGTAAATCCTCCCACAAAAGTGGCTTCATCGAAGAGCATCGGAAAGCATCTCGTACAATTGCAGATTCTTCCATCAAAGGAACCTAGTGTAACGGGCACGGGGCGCAGTGGGTTGAATTTATGAAAATTGTCAAATATTAAGTTAAAATAATACCTTTACTTTAACAACGCGCCCGGATTCCATTACAATGAATTTCTTTTCAGGAAAGCAGGTCCGGGCCAATTCAAATTCGAGCAGGAGTAACTATGACGTAATTCAAGAAAAAAAAATGCATTTCCAAAAGGAATAGTATTAAAAAATACAATAGAAAATGTTATTGGAACTGACGTTTCAAAACGCCCTCCAAATTAAAACCAATGACAGAGAACAACATTCTGATTAATTTTCTCCCTTGCAAATCAATGCAAGAAAAACAACCGGTCCAACCCCTTTTACAATACTTTCCAATTGCAATGGACTGGTATTCACTTCCATAAGAAGTATTTTAAGTTCTGGGGAAAACTCACGACCTTCAAAAGGATCCTCTAACTACAACATTTTTCCTCTGTATATTGTTGAGAGAGAAAGGTGGCCAGTCTTAAAGCACCCACGATCAAAAGGGCCCGAGTACCCGGGTCAAATCGGTACTAATCGAGTTCCAGAATTTCTGCTCTTCAGTCACACCGGAGTGAGGGATCGAGGGAGGGATCTTTAGCTGAGATGTTGCTGGATTGGAGGATAGGGTTTGGAGATTAGACTTGATAGGAGGGACTTTGTACCCATTCACATAATGATATTATGGCTCCTTGTATGATCTTTGGATGATGTTTGGGTAGTACATTCGAGAAGATAGTGAGAATAGAAGATCCTATATTTTAGCGATAATGAGTCCCCCCACGGGTTGGCCGAACCCAAACACTGGGTTCACCTCCAAATCCATGCATCTCCACGTGTCAATGGATGTTTCACGTTCAACTCCTTCCGCTTTCTCCCCGCCTTGACTCTCCACTGATACACTCCACGGGACGTTACGTGAAGGTCATAGGCTGGCACACGTTACACTAGTAAAGGTTATGCCATTGGTGGAGTAGAAGACAATGACTTATGATTGGTATGTTGTAGTCTTCTGGCCTGCAGTACTGCAGCTCAACAATGCCCATCCTGAAACTGAACGTCGTGCCATGCTGCGACATGACAATGTTAACCAGCCCCCATACTGCTGCCAGAACAGTTGAATTTTTCCACGATTCATGGGTTCAGGTGGTTTCACATGCACCACAAACACTGGACATGACCCCATGTGACTTATTTTATGTTTTACTTGGCGAAAGTGCTGAGGGGGAAGATTTGTTAGCAAAGATGCTGCCATCTCTTCATGACCTCATGAACTCCTGCTAAGGTCTTGGATGAGGAGTCGTAGTCTTGTTTTGAGGATTGATTTTACAGGTTGACCGATTCCATCGAAATTGGTGCTGACTACATTGGGAAAATTTGAAATTATGCGAGGGGCATTCAGAAAGTTCTGGGAATTTCTTTATAATTTCTGGGTAACTTCTTTATTCATCACCATTTGATTTTGACTTTTCAACATAATCCCCCCTTAGCTCAACGCACTAACTACGGCGCTGAATGACTTTCCTTAGACCGTCGAACAAACTTCTGGAGTGCTTCTGATCCACCTTTTCAGTGCAGCTTTATTGCATTGAGGGAAAAAAAACGCACTTCTCCCAGAGGCCTCTTCATCTATCCGAAGAGGTGGTAGTCACTGGGATCAAGATCTAGGAAGTAGGGCAGATGTGGGGGCTACTCTCACCTCAATTCTGGTATGACTACTCTAGTTAAGCGCGCGGTGTGGGGCCTTCCATTCTCCTGATGAAGTGGCCGTGAATGCAACTTCCAAGGGCGTTTTTCACTGACAGCCTGTCGAAGAGGACCCAAAAGCTGATTATAATTGTATTCTGCATTTATTGTGATACTTTTTTGTATATAGTCGATCATTATCATCCCTGTGCACTCCCAGAAAACCGTTTCCATAACCTTCCCCAAAGAGGGAACAGTTCAAGCGTTCAAAGGAGATCCTTATTCAAATCGGCGCCACTCCTTAGATTCTGATTTTGCCTCAGGATTGAAGTAAGGAAGCCACGGTTCATCTATAGTGATGATACAGTCGAAAAAACTCTAATCGTATCCTTGGCTAAGTTGAAGCAGCTCTCGACACGTTTCCATTCCATCGAATTTGTGTTCAGGCCCCCACAGGCGACGCACCCATCCGGCAGAAATCTTCGTCATTCCGAGATGTTCATTGATAATCTCATGAGCTTTGCCGGTGCTTAAGTCCAGGGTAGTAGCACGCTCCTGAACGGTAACTCGTCGATCTTTCATTAGAATATTTTCCGCAGCTTTAACTTTTTCATAGATGTTAGCCGTTCGGGGGCGACCGCTTCGAGGGTCGTCTTCTGAGGTCTGGTGACCATCCTTAAACCGCTTCAGCTATCAGTAAAAGGTACTCTTTGATTCTGGAAATTCTCCAAAGACAGCCTGCAGCCTCTGAACGATCTCAGAACTGCATGCACCTTCTTTCCAGAAAAAGAAAATAATCGCTCGCTGAGCTTCCACTGCGTCTTCCATGGCTTCTAAAAATACAACTGAACTGAGAGGAATAACTCTGCTCAGGTGATTAATCGGGCAACAATAATGAATTCAATAATGAACACGGTAAGCCTTCATCCAAAACATCTGATCATTATAAGTTAAGCTCAATTTCCTTTTTTAGACTGACGGAATTCCCAGAAATTTCTCAACGTCCCTGGTAATTAAATTGAATTAATTGAAATTAAAAAGCGACAGCTCTGCTAGAAATATTCAGCACAGCCCACAACATGAATATTTGAGTTTTTAGAATATGTATACTTACAACATGCTTTCTGAACCCTGTTCGTGGTTCTGTGTAAGGTATCCCGAAAATGACCCAGTACCATGTGCTACCGGAATTATCGATGTGGTGAAGCGTAAATATGCAGTAGGTGCATGCTAGACTTTTTACCACAAATAAAATAAAAAATTTCCTAATGATCAAGATAATGAACGACCGTGCTCCGAACGGTCCACCATTGACTTATAAATTATTACAGGCGGCATCGACATGAAGGGGGGACGCAGTTTTCCTTCCTTCTATTTCTCTCTGTTCGTTCTCTTGAATAAGGTGATGAATGGCTCCAATCCGAGCGGTTCTGCACGACTACTGGATTATTCATTATAAACAGTATCGAGCAAGTGGCCTGAGGCGTCACACTTAAAATATTTTGTGAATAATATCAATAGCAAAACTTAATTAACTTCATTATTGGAAGAATGCTCTGGTATTGATGTATATATTGTATGTACGAGACTATTCCCTTCTGACTGCAGGACTACTAAATTATCATGTACGTGCTTCGTTTTCAAAAGCATTTCCTTAATGTGGGAGAACTTTTGGTGTTGGTCGCTCCATATTTATGAGCGTGAAACCTCCCATATTGATATGATTATCTGGAGATGAGTTGAAGAACTGAAAGAAAAAGCGGTTTGCATACAGAACAACACCGTAACAAGATTTGTTCTCTCATACAGTGTTAAACTGCTTAAATTACTCTTCATTTCCTTCAAGAGAGTAGTTTAAAAGCTGCATGGTAACGTGATTCAACTACAATAAAGTTTTTCTCAAGCTAAAGGCATCTAATGAAGTATATTTCCTAATTAATAAAGCCTTCTAAGGAAATACACTTGAGAATAAGAGGGGCATGTTCAAGACCGCAAAGCCAGCATCAACATTCTTCATATGCTTTCCCTTTATAGGAAACTCCATCCGGATCAATGTTATCGACTGTGCGATGGGATTGGAGGAAACCCCTCAGAGAGCAAGCCTTCTACGGTACGAATCGGTTCCCGATTGGCTGCAATCTATTGCGCGATTTCTGACGTCACTTTAGTATATTCAGTTGTCAGAAAGGAAATATAGGGGGAGAGAAAGAGGGTGAAAACTTCAGTTCACCAATATGTCACATCGTGATAGGCTACGCCTGTTCCTCGGCACCCTTCTATTCCTGAAGATAGTACTTGGCTCGATCACCTTTTATGAAGTTCACCCCGGGAAAAGGTATGGCAACGCGTCACGGGAAGCCAGAGCTCTGCGTAGGATGGATTGCAGTATCTTTTGCATAAGCCAGCTGCAAGATTCCTGTAAGGCCTACAACTACCGGAAAATCGACGGATCTTGTGAGCTGATTTTGAACAATAAGAGCATCGTTGTCCCCTCTGAGGGATATGTGAGCTACTCCCAAAGTAAGTCCATTAACTTACTCATTGTTACATGTTAGCCTAATACGAGGTGTGGTTATTATGTTTCCAGACTGGTTTGATTGCTCAACTTTGAGAGCGAGGGGGGGAGTGGGGCTATTATTGTAAAATGGGGGAGAGCCTTAGCTAATAACAGGGCAAGTTTCAGTGTGGTCTGACCAGTGCGCTGCGAGCTGCAGCCTTTAAGGCAGACCGTATTTTGTGTGCGCTGGCGGATTTGAAATGGAGCGTAATCTCGAGCAGAGAACTAATGTCAAATTTTGGGCAAACAATCAACCAGGTGTTGTACATGAACGTTTTGAAGAGGTTCCGTGAGGCTGTGAGAAGGAGAAGCGGGGATCTGTGAAAGGAGAACTCGTGGATCCTGCATCACGATAACGCGTCGGCTCACACAGCGCTGTCTGCCCGGGAGTTTTTGGTCGCCAAACAGATCACTGAAATGGATAACTCGCTGTATTCGCCCGATTTAGCCCCCAGAGACTTTTGACTGTTTCCCAAACTCAAAAATGTTTTTGAAAGGCCACCGATTTCAAAGCATTGAAGACTTTCGAACAATAGTGACGCAGGCTCTGAAAGACATCCCGAAAGAAGACTTTCACTGCTGTTTCCAGCAATTGCAGCATCGTTGGGAGAAGTGTATCAGTTCTGGAAGGGAGTACTTTGAAGGCGATGAATATGATTAATTTGTAAGGTTTGAAATAAATTTAAAAAAATAAAAGTCTGGAAACTTATTAGCCACACTTCCTATGGTTGATGTTTTCCATTGACTTTCGCACCTGTCGCATATTCTTACGCTCTCGCGGGATATTGCTTCCTTCACATTTCAAAATGATCCGCACGCGTAACAAAATGTATCTTTCTTCTTCCTCACGCCCAGGGAACAGGTGGCACTTCAAATGACGCATCCATCTGACAACAATTGGAAAGAGGAATGTATGACCAGTCCATAGTCTGTAGAATGGATGGATGTCAAGCGGTCATATTCACGAATTACACTTAAGATCTAGTACTCCATAGAAAGACCTCTAAGTATATGGAAAAGAAGTTCCACAACTCAGGAGTTCCTATTGATGGAATAACATGTAATGAAATGATATGCGTCAAATATGTTCCTCTTTCGCCTGGGCGCAATAACGACTAGCCGCGAAACTGACAAGTGCCGTAGGAGAGTTTGTAAAGCAGCTGTTTTTGTTTCAAAGATCCCGGACATGGTTCCTTTCACGGTTGCCAGGAGTTATTGCTAAACTTAACGACATCAGAGGAGCGAAGGAGAGCAGGGAATACAAAAGATTATGCAATGCTTGCGATTTATTTTGAGGGCGGTGATGACTGTGAGCATGAGTGCTGGGTATTTTGAAGTTATACAGTAGGAAGAACCAAATGAATGTTATATACGAGAAATAGCCCTCAAAATATTGAATTCATATAATCTCCTAGCGGAAAGTAAACTAATAATGTCAAGAGAGAGATTAATTATTACGCACAGAATCGACTTCAAGGAGAGACGCATTTTTCCTTCCTTCGATTTCTCTCAGGTCGTTCTCATGAGCAAGTGATGAATGGGGCCAATCCGAGCGATTCTGCGTGCCTGCTGTTTTATTGATTGCACACATCATCCACTTGACGCATGACACATTAATTTTTTGCTTTAAATTAAAGTAACTAGCGGCCTGCGGCCGCTACGCTGACCGTCTAATAGGTGGAAATTTGAACCGCCTATAGTGAGCTAACGTCTCCTTGACAATCCTCTGTTCACCTCATTACCCATTCGGAACTGAACCGATTCATTAAATGTGTTGGTATACACTTATAGCTTACAATACAAAGGAGATTCCGTTTCTAAACACCATTATCATGATATTCCAGCAGATTGCCATAATCGTTCATTATGAACCGTTTAGCACGTTCTCATGAGACTCAAGATGACTTTGCTGATTTCGTCTCCCTAGCACATTCAATACTCTTGCATCACCGATTAGCTCATGTGCTACTAGCGTTAGCATATAGTACATATACCAATGATTCTGAAACAGTACGGACCATTTCCAATAACTTGTTCGAAGGCACAAAGGGAATTTAGTACATGTGCGGCACTATGCTAGCGACTAATTCCAGAAAATGCCTGCCACCACTTTACCCTGAGGCTCTGAAAGTGTTGCTCACTGGTGCTAAAGTGTGAGTTGCAGCAGTATCAATATTCAATATTCCGTTGTGAAACAAATGCCTCCTCCCTACATCAAAATGTACAGCCTGACAATGCTCGCTGCGCAAACGACTGTAGTAATTTAAGATGACATGGAGAGACCTGACAAAATGTCCCGAATCCCGTGATGTAATGGTAGCGCACCTGACCGGCAAGCAGGAGGACCGGGTTCAATTCCCGGCCGACCCCCGGCTTTCGACACCTGAGTGCGGCGTCCCTTGCATCAAGTTGCTCAGCAGGCTCCACGGCTCTCTTATTCCGGAGCTCAGCATTCGCTGCCTCTTGCAGTTCAGCGGTCTCAGCTGCCCTACGCACATCTGTTTGCTGTTCATCACTGATTCTAGCCATTACGGCTAGCACCGATTTAGGCACTTCGCACCGCAACTGCATTGGCAAACATTGTTTCCGCGCCAGCACCAACCGTTTTTTACCAGCAACAACTGCCTCATCGCCGTCATGCGTGACCTTCGACATTTCTTCTTCGCGTTCAAACTCACCTCACAAAAATTGCCACTATTTTGATGGGAGGTGCAGCTAGTTTGCGCGATATATGAAGCAGAGCTTTTTTAGACTATTATTTTGCCTTCATCAATCATGAGAACTCAAATAAATCGGCCATGACATGAAACGCAAACAGAAAACTATTGCATGGAAGCGATGGCGCGAACCACCACGTCAGACCTGACGTAAAAAAACCACCCCAGCAAGAATGTTTTCAAGTGAAGAACTTGCAGTCGATCAGTGAAAACGGGACACGCATTCAGTTAGTAGCACCTTTTGCTTGACACAGCTAAATATGAAGTCAATAGGAATAATAGGATGAACCAAAGCCTATGGCTCAGACTGACATTGCCCGATGGACCTGGTGCTAAGTGCGTTGGATGGCCTAGCCAATGGCCAAGGATGACATAGCCTAGCATTTGGCCTAAAATAATAGGCTTGTAGGCCTCGCGCGTTGCAGTGACAGTCACACACATAATTTCTTTCCAGCACATTCAATACTCTTGCATCACCGATTAGCTCATGAGTTATTAGCATTCGCTTATGGTATAGGTAGCACTGATTCCGAAACAGTACCGGCCATTTCCAATAACTTGTTCGACTTTAACACAAAGGGAATATAGCGCATGTGCAGCAGAATACTAACGAATAATTCCTGAAAATGCCTCGCCTCCGCATTAGCACCAGTGAACAACACTATGAGCGTTTAATGTGAGTTGCAGCAGAAGCACTATTCCGTTATGGCAGTGATGTGAAACAAATGTCCCCTCCCTACAGCAAAATGTACAGCCTGACACTGCTCGCTGCGCAAACCATTGAAGTGATTTCAGATGGCATGGAGAGGCATAACATCCCGAGTTCCGTGGTGTAATGGTAGCACACCTGACCGGCAAGAGGTCCGTGTTCAATTCCCGGCCGCTCGCCTGCTATCGACACCTGAGTGCTGCGTTCCTTGCATCAAGTTGCCCAACAGACTGCATGGCTCTCCTATTTCTGAGCTTAGCATTCGCTGTCTCTTGCTGTTCAGCCTTACGCTCCCTACGTGCAACTGGGTACTGTTCATCAGTCATTTTAGCCATTACGGCTAGCACCTACTGAAGCCCCGATTTAGGCACTTTGCAAGGCAACTGCAGTGACAAACGTTATTTCCGCGCCAGCACGAATCGTTTATCTGCAGTGACTGCCTCATCGCCGTCCTGTAGGACCTCATTTAACCCTTTTTTTCAAGTTCACCCTCACCTCGCAAAAGTCGCCACCATTTTGATGGGAGGAGCGGCCCGATTGCGCGACGTATGATACAACGTTATTACGTTATTATTTTGGTTTCATCAATCATGATAACTCAAATAAATCGACCATGACATGAAATGCAAACGGAAAACTATTGCATGGAAGCGATTTCCCGAACCGCCACGTCTGACCTGACGGAAAGAAAAAATAAATACAGAAAAGAACACCTCAGCAAAGATTGTACTCAAATGAACTTGTAGTCGATCAGTGAAAACGTGACACGCATTCAGTTAGCTGTGTCAAGCAAGGGGTGCTACTAAGTACGAAGCCTATGGCACACACTGATAGCGCCAGGTCCATCGGGCTATAAGTGCGTTGGGTGGCGCAGCCTTTGGCCTATTGTAGCATAGCCCCATGGACTTGGCGCTTTGAGGGGTGGATAGTCTAGCCCATGATCAAAGATAGCATAGCCTAATTGACTTGGCGCTTTGAGCGGTGGATGGTCTAGCCCAGGGGTCGGCAACCTACGACCCGCAGGCCGGATGCGGCCCGCGAAGAGATTTCATTCGGCCCGCCACGACCTTGGTCGGGCTGCGCTAATTATTTCTTAAATCAATCCATGAAACCTGGACAAATTTATCTCTTCCTCACAGCAGCCTCGTTCATCGTTGAAAAGGAGAGAATATAGTTTGTGTTCTGTACTCTTATTGTCTGCTAATAACCTGCGATTATCTGATAATCGATCCTTTATGAACCGTCGCCAGGGCGTGAGGTGGCAGGTTTGCAAACGCAGAGGACTTGGTTCTGACTTTCGCCTCGAGAAACGCTAATCCTTCTTGTTGTACCAGCACGCGCGCCCTCCTTACCGACTGTCCTTTGTTTTATGTTGATGGAATGAGAGGGCGGGACGTGCTGCACTTCTCTTGGCTTTCGGAGGCTGGTGTGTTGGTGGACGTTTTCAATTTCTGCTTTATTGTGAACCCTGCCCTTCCACCATGTCGCTGTCAAAATCAGCAAAAAAACCCGAAAAGTTGGCTTCGAGTGTCGGGTGTTCAGCAATCAGCGGACACACGATTACCTGGTTGTGCAGTGCTAAGATGAGGCAGCTTGTCTTGTCCGTAAGGAGAGCGTTTCGGTGTCCAAGGAATATAACAGTAGGCGGCATTACGAAGCACATCATTAAGGCAAGTATGACTCTCTGAAAGACCAACATGTCGAGATGTTGGCCTCAAATTTCCAAAAATTGCCTGTATTACGGATGAGAAATGTGAGAATCACACATTGTGGTAGCATCAAAAACAGCAATATTGTATCTGATTCAGCTATGATTAAAGTGTGTGTATTGCCCACATAATTCAGTTCAAATAAACATGAATGCAAAAACCTTTATTTGGAAACCTCTGGGAGCACTGAAACCCCCCGAATCTGCACCCCTCATTACTACTTCTCTGTAATAGCTCTGCGGCCCGCCACTACCAAAAGGTTGCCGACCGCTGGTCTAGCCCAAGCCCAAGGATGGCATAGCCTAATGGACCTGGCGCTTTGAGTGGTGGATGGCCTAGCGTATGGCCTAAAATGATCTAGTCTCGTAGGCCCCGCGCGTTGCTGTGACAACCACCGCACAACTTCTTCCCAGCACATTTAATACTCTTAGCATCATCGATTAGCTCATGAGTTATTAGCATTAGCTTATGGTACAGGTACCACTGATTCTGAAACAGTACGTGCCATTTCCAAGAACTTGTACGACTTTAGCACAAAGGGAATTTAGCAAATGTGCAGTAGAATACTAACGAATATTTCCTGAAAATGCCTCGCCTCCGCATTAGCACCAGACGCAAACGACTGTAGTCATTTGAGATGACATGGAGAGGCCTAACAAATTGTCCCGAATTCCGTGGTGCAATAGTAGCACACCTGACCGGCAAGCAGGGGGATCGGGTTCAATTCCCGGCTGCCCCCCCGGCTTTCGACACCTGAGTGCTGCGTTCCTTGCATCAAGTTGCCCAGCAGGCTGCATGGCTCTCCTATTCCTGAGCTCAGCATTCGCTGCCTCTTGCTGTTCAGCGGTCATTTAATATCTGCAGCGACTGCCTCATCGCCGTCCTCTGGCACCTCTTTCAACATATTTTTTTCACGTTCAACCTCACCTCGCAAAAATCGTCACAATTTTGATGGGAGGAGCGGTCTGTTTGCGTGACTTATGAAACAAAGAATTTACGTTATTATTTTGATTTCATCAATCATGAGAACTCAAATAAATCGGACATGACATGAAACGCAAACAGAAAACTATGGCATGGAAGTGATGTCCCGAACCGCCATGCCTGACCTAACGGAAAAAATGTATAAGGAAAAAAAAAGTTGATTGACACAGCTAAGTACGAAGCCTATGGCTCAGACTGATATAGCTCAATGGACCTGGCGCTAAAAGCGTTGAGTGGCCTAGCCTATGGCCTCGAATAGCATAGCCTCAAGGACCTGGAGCTTTGAGGGGTGGATGGCCTAGCCTATGGCATGAAGTGACAGTCTCGTAGGCCTCGCGAGATGGGGTGGCAACCACCGCAACTCTCGGGCTCTTTGAATTAAAGTATATTATGGCCTGGAAAGGGGTATCCTTGTAGGCCTGGCGCCTTAGGTCGGGGAAAGCCTATGATCCAGAATGGGATTGCATCGTAGGCATGCGCGTTGGGGGTGACAGCCACGGCCACCGCCACCGCCGATTTTGCCCTCTTCGAATTAAGGTATAGGATGATGGCATGGAAAGGGGTAGCCTTGTAGCCTAGTGCTTTAGGTCGGGAAGGCCTGGCCTTTGATCCAGAATGGGATTGCATCGTAGGCCTGCGTGTTGGGGGTGACGGCCAGGGCCACCGCCACCACAACAATTTACATCTTCGCATTAAAGTATTAGACTAGCGGCCTGCGGTCGCTACTCTGGCCGTCTAGTATGTGGGAATTTGAATCGTCTATTCAGAGCAAAACGTCTTCTAGACAATCCTCTGTACATTGTATTACCCATTCGGAACTGAACCGCTTCATTAAATTTATAAACATATAGCTTACAGTACACAGGGATATTCTGCTCCTAAACACCATCATCATGATATTCGAGTTGATTGCCACAATAGCAATTGTGAACGCCTCGGTTTGGCACGTTTTCATTAGACTCAAGACGACATTGCTGATTTCGTCTTCCCAACACATTCAACACTCTAGGATCACCAATTAGCTCATCGGCTATTCGCGTTAGTGTATGGTACAGACACAAATGATTCTGGAAGAGTACTGACCGTTTCCAAGAAATTGTTCGACGGCATAGTGGGAAGTTAGTGCATGTGCGGCACAATGCTAATGAGTACTTCCTGAAAATGCCAACCTTGCATCAAGTTGCTAAGCAGGCTGCACGGCTCTCCTATTCTAAAGCTCAGCATTCGATGCCTCTTGCTGTTCAGCGGTATGAGCGACCCTATGCTCCCTACGTACATGAGCTTGCTGTTCATCACCGATTATAACCATTACGGCTAGCACCGATTTAGGCACTTCGTACCGCAACTTCCGTGGCAAACGTTTTTTCCGCGCCAGCACCAACCGTTTTATACCAGCAACAACTGCCTCATCGCCGTCCTGTCGGAGCTCCTCCATTTATTCTTCGCGTTCAACCTCACCTCGCAAAAATCGCCACCGTTTTAATAGGAGGTGCACCTCGTGTGCGCGAAATATGAAGAGAAACTTTTTAGACTATTATATTGACCTCATCCATCATGAGAACTCAAATAAATTGGCCCTGAAACGCAAATAGGAAATTATTGCATGGAAGCGATTGCGCGAACCGCCACGCCTGACCTAATGGAAAAAAATAAATACTGAAAATATACTTCAGCAAAGAATGTATTCAAATGAAGAACTTGCAGTAGATCAGTGAAGACGTGACACGCATTCAGTTCGTAGCACTCTTTGCTTGACACAGATAAGTATTGATATCAAGCCTATGGAAATAATAGGATGAGCCAAAGCCTATAGCTCAAACTGATATAGCTCCATGCTATATGACCGCTATGAGCGGTGGAAGGTCTAGCCCATGGCCAAGGATGGCATTGCCTAATGGACCTGGCGCTTTGGGTGGTGGATGACATTGCCTAAGGCCATCATTTTAGAGATTTGGTCTCGTAGGCCTCGGGCTTGGCGGTGACAGCAACCAACACAACTTTTTCCCAGCACATTCAATACTCTTAGCATCACCGATTAGCTCATGGGTTATTAGCATTAGCTTATGGTACATATACCACTGAATCTGAAACGGTACGGGTCATTTCCAAGAACCTGTTCGACTTTAGCACAGAGGGAATTTTGGGCATGTGTAGCGGAATACTAACGAATAATTCCTGAAAATGCCTCGCCTCCACATTAGCACAGTGAACAACAGTGTGAGCACACCACCACAACTTTTTCCCAGCACATTCAATACTCTTAGCATCACCGATTAGCTCATGGGTTATTAGCATTAGCTTATGGTACATATACCACTGAATCTGAAACGGTACGGGTCATTTCCAAGAACCTGTTCGACTTTAGCACAGAGGGAATTTTGGGCATGTGTAGCGGAATACTAACGAATAATTCCTGAAAATGCCTCGCCTCCACATTAGCACAGTGAACAACAGTGTGAGCTGCAGCAGAAGCACTTCCCTGTTGTGACAGCAATATGAAACAAATGTCCCTTTCCTACAGCAAAATGTACAGCCTGATAGTGCTCGCTGCGCAAACGACTGTAGCGATTTCAGATGACATGGAGAGGCCAGACAAAATGTTCCGAGTTCCGTAGTGTAATGGTAGCACGCCTGACTGGCAAGCAAGAGGTCCGGGTTCAATTCCCGGCAGCCCACCGACTTTCGACACCTGATTGCTGCGTTCTTTGCATTAAGTTGCCCAGCATGCTGCATGGCTCTCGTATTCCTGAGCTTAGCATTCGCTGCCTCTTGCTGTTCAGCCTGACTCTCCCTACATGCAACTGGGTATTGTTCAAAAGCCATTCTAGCCTCTATGGCTAGCACCTCCTAAAGCATCGACATAGGCACTTTGGACCGCAACTGCAGTGGTAAACGTTGTTTCCACGCCAGCACCAATCGTTTATCATCTGCAGGGACTGCCTCATCGCCATCCTGTGGGACATCTTTCAACTTTTCTTTTTCACGTTCAACCTCACCTCGCAAATATCGCGACCATTTTGATGGGAGGAGCGGTCCGTTTGTGCGACGTATGAAACAAAGAATTTACGGTATTATTTTGACTTAATCATGAGAACTCAAATAAGTCGGCCATGATATGAAGCGCAAACAGAAAACTATTGCATGGAAGCGATGTCCCGAACCGCCACGCCTGACCTAACGGGAAAAAAATGAACACAGAAAAAAACACTTGTTCAAAGAATGTATTCAGATGGAGCACTTGCAGGCGATCAGTGAAAACGTGACACGCATTCAGTTATTACTACCCTTTTGTTTGCGCAACTAAGTATAAAGAGTATAACTCAGACTGATATAGCTTAATAGACCTGGCGCTAAAAGCGTTGGATGGCCAGGCCTATGGCCTAGAATAGCATAGCCTCAAGGACCTGGCGCTTAGAGGGGTGGATGGCTTAGTCTGTGGCCTGCAGTGACGTAGTGTTGTAGGCCACGCACTGGGGCTCTTCAAATTAAAGTATAAGATGGCCTGGCGCTTTAGGCCGTTGATGGCCTGGCGCTTTAGGCCGTTGATGGCCTGGCCTATGATCCAGAATGGGATTGCATCGTAGGCCTGCGCGTTGGGGGTGACAGCCACGGCCACCACCACCGCAACTTTTGACCTCTTCGAATTAAAGTATTAAACTAGCGGCCTGCGGCCGCTACGCTGGCCGTCAAGTATGTAGAAATTTGAATCGTCTATTATGAACACAACTTCTTCTTGACTATATTCTGTTCACTGCATTACCCATTCAGAACTGAACCGCTTCTTTACGTTTATACACATATAGTTTACAGTACACAGGGAGATTCTGCTCCTGAACACCATCATTATGATATTCGAGCTAATTGCCACAATCACCATTGTGAACGCCTTGGTTTAGCACGTTTTCATGAGACTCAAGACAACATTGCTGATTTCGTCCTCCTAGCACATTCAACACTCTAGCATCACCAATCATCGGCTCATCGGCTATTAACGTTAGCGAATGGTATAGACACCAATGATTCTGAAGCAGTACGGACCGTTTCCAAGAACTTGTTCGACGGGACAGAGGGAAGTTAGTGCATGTGCGGCACAATGTTAAATACTAATTCCTGAAAATGCCAACCTTGCATCAAGTTGCTTAGCTGGCTGCACGGCTCTCCTGTTCCGGAGTTCAGCACTCGCTGCCTCTTGCTGTTCAGCGGTCTGAGCGGCCCTAAGCTCCCTACGTACACCTGCTTGGTGTTCATTCTAGCCATTTCGGCTGGCATCTCTTAAAGTACCGATTTAGGCACTTCGCATCGCAACTGCAGTGGCAAAGTTTGTTTCCGCGCTAGCACCAATCGTTTTTTATCTGCAGCGACTGCCTCATCGCCGTCCTTTGGACGTTCAACATCACCTCACAAAAATCGCCACCATTTTTGATGGTATGAGCGGGCCGCTTGCGCGACATATGAAACAAAGAACTTGCGTGATTACGTTGACTTAATCAATCTAGAGAACTCAAATCTGTCATGACATCAGCGATGCTGATGAAGCGCGACGAACTTGGCGCTAAAAGCGTTGGATGGCCAAGTCTATGGCATAGAATAACATAGCCTCATAGACTTGGCACTTGGAGGGGTGGATGGCCCAGCCTATGGCCTGAAGTGACATAGTCTCGTAGGCCTCACGCGTTGTCGTCACAACCACCACTAGCCCTCGGGCATAGGCCAGCTATAGCTCTTCAGTAGGCCTGGCCTATGACCCAGAATGGCGTGGTATCGAAGGCCGGCGCGCTGGGTGTGACTGCCACCGCCATCACTATTGCTCAGCAGGCTGCAACGCTCTCTTATTCCAGAGCTCAGCATTCGCTGCCTGTTCCTGTTCAGCGGTCTGAGCGGCTCTACAAATATTTGCTGTTCGTCACTGATTCTAGCCATTACGGCTAAAATAAATAAATCCCCAAAAATAAATAGAAAAAAAACACGATCAAAATGTATTCAGATGGAGAACTTGCAGTCAATCAGTGAAAACGTGACACGCATTCAGTTCGTGGCACCCTTTGCTTGACAGGTAAGTATGAAGCCTATGCCTCTGCCTCTGCCTGACATAGCCCAATGGACCAGGCGCTAAGTGTGTTGGATGGCCAAGCCTTTGGCCTAGAATAGCATAGCCCCCTAGACCTGACGCTTTGAGTGGTGGATGGAGCAGCCCATGGCCTGAAATGATCTAGTCTTGTAGGCCTCGCGCGT
>CAJPEV010000969.1:0-19660 GCA_905338385.1 Darwinula stevensoni
GGCGGACTCGTGTCGGGCAGAGGTGAGGGCGTGAAGGGGCGAGAGGAGGTCCGCTATTACTATTTGGCGTAGTAACTCGGGGACTCTTCCCCTCTGCTCATCCATGGGCACGAGGAGGACTCCACAACAGAAGGGAAGGATGTCCTTAAAGGATGAGGCTCACTGTAGCCGGCCACCAATTGCAGTGACTGAAAATGTGTCCATTGCTTGGAAGATGGTTGAAAAGGATAATTGAATTACATATGGGGACATTCAGCCACAACTGGGGGTTGCATCAGGAGCAGTGAATGACTAACTGCACTAACAGCTTGGTGTATGGAGGGTCACCAACTGGTTTGTCCCTCATGATCGCACCTCAGGTCAAAAGGAGGCCAAGACATAAATTCATGCTCCAATAGTTCAACTTAGGGTCTTTGAAAGTCATCTATGAAACCATAAGATGATGAAACTTTGATATTCGACCCAAAGAGTGAGTGCCCATTGGCTGTCTAGAGCTTTTCTCATGTGGCCCTACTCCAACCAAGTTCAAGCAGCCCTAAAGGGTGGGAAGGCAAAAAGGTTGCTTGTTTCTACTCTTTCACTGGTCACATAGCCACCATACCTCTTTGGGGTCAAAAGACTGACCTTGAAATGGCACACAAAATCCTGTCTCTCAAAGGTGTTCAAATCACTGAAGAATCAGAAGCCAAAGTCATGATTGAAATCATGGATGCTCCATCATGACAGTGCATTGCCACATCTGCCCTTACATTGCATTTCCTGCATCAGAGTGCTCCCACACTCACTCCAAGGTCCAGACCAGGCCCCATTTGAATTTTTTCTCTTTCCAAGAGTTAAAGAATCAGTTCATGGACTGCATTGTCAGTGTCCAGAAGAGACAGCTGTTGAATTTATTTTAATGTTTTTTGGTATCACAGCACCTGAGTGGAAAAACTGATTTGAGAAATTATTCTCATGGGTGAGAACGCGCATCAGTGCTCAAGGAGACCACTTCGAAAAAGTTTAATGATTGAAGAAAACCAAGCTATTTTCTATTGTCTGCATCCAGAAACTTTAGAGTGGCCCTTGTAATACATGGTGTTCATTTTACCAGTTAACCCAAAGTAATGCAAATAAAAATGGAATTATAAATCAGATACCTGCAACTTGGTGATATGGGAACCAGGGCATTGTGCAAAATGACAATCACAGTTGCAACATATGTTGGAAGAGGCCACTGCCAAGTATAATACACAAGTGTGCACTGTGAAGAACATTGCTCATTGCTGAATTATAGTTCCTTTTTTGTTTGCATTTCTTTGGGTTAACTGGTAAAGTTAATACCTTGTATATTCCATTTGTAATAAATGAGTGGGATGGACTTACATGCTTAAAGAATTTCTGGAGTGAGACTGCTGTATTTTATTTGTGGTGATTTTAACAGGAGACAGTGGCATCAGATGATTTGCCACCAGAGGCTATGCCATTGAAGTCTGTACAATCAGAGACCACGATTGCCATGGGGAATGGAAATCAAGATGGAACCAGGCACAGGTTAGCCTACCCCGCTCAATTTCAACTTCAGTTCATCTGAGTTGGTACTGGCTACATTAGAAAAGAAAAAAACTGAATACTTGGTATCTGTTCTTAAATTTCCTTAGATAAGTATAGTTTAAGCCCTACCTGGATTTCAATTAGTTGCCAAGGTGAATCATTGAGCTGTTTGTAACTGAACCTGACTAAACTAAACTAAACCTAGAGCTTCAGGAACTTTTTTTTTTAACCTTCTATTAGCAAAAATCCTAAAACCCCTTGAAAAGTGTCTTCAGTTTAGAAGAAAACAACACGCCAGGAAGAGTTAAGTGGTTCTAGTGGCCTTGAAATAAGGTTCTCTGAGCTCAGCCGGTAAAAAAAGTTATTATAAATACCTGCACAAAATATTTAGAATTTCAGGTCTTTGTTCTATGGATGTTGGCAGAAAAATATGTTAGGGTTCTGGGAGTGAACTTGACTTAGTATTGTCAAAATTTCGCTCATAGTGCCTTTGCCAAGATTGACTGAAAATTTATGCCTGATTTTAAATAATATATACTTTTTTCCCATTAGGAATGGAAATGGGACCCGTGATCACCCAAGGGAGCAGAACCCTCATCATTCCGGCTTCACTGGCAAATGATGGCTTCACTTTCATTCCTCTTGCAATATGAGACTCCCATAATTATGCCGAACAAGAACTCATTCTTCTAGCACCAACGGATGTATATTTAACTTTTCGTGCATGGAAATATTGAGGCAATGATTCAAACTGTGGGCATAGGGCACATGGACACACACACATTTTATTGTACTGCACTCTAAACAATCATCGTTCTTGGGAAAATAGTGGTACCAAAGATAGAATGTAAAGCTATGCGATTTAAGTTTCGGTGACTTGTCGGTCGCTTTGCCCGCGGCGGAAGGACACGGGATGCATACCATACTTTTCGGTTGCTTTGCAAAAATCACAACTGAGAGAGAACTGTTTTTGATCGCTCCGAATTCCGGACGTTTGAACGGTCAAGGAACGTTCACGAGGACGTTGGCAACACATTCAATGAAACGTTCGTTAAAACACTCTGGTGCTACTTGGGATGATACAATTGGAACAATGTTACTTCACTAGATAAGTAATCTCTCCGTTGCTTATTTCCATGCACACATCGACCCTGCGAACACTCCGTACAGCCTGGATAGTATTGTAACGGCCCAGCCGGCACGACACCCAGTGAGTGGCCTAGCAGCTCTCTATGCGTCGCCCAGGAAGGCCACAGTGTGTGCATGACCCCCTAGGTGTCACGCCTGACCTCTCACCCTGTACCCCAATCGAGAGATCTGTTTTAATAACCTTCTTTATGTCTTTGGTTCTCAGCCACCCCTCAGGTTCCAGGATCTCTCATTGTTTGTTTTGCCGAGGACTGTTATTAATAAAACCTGCTTTGTATCAGCCCTGACCTATTGTGTTGTGATTCCCACCACCGGTAGAAGAGAACGCACGGAACCGTAACAGTATTTAGATGCAGGCACGGAGAAGAGGGTCTAGAAGAAGGACCACCCAGGTCGAAAAGTTGAAGATCAGACGCACTTAGATTAATACCAAGAGCGGCAGATTAAGATTAGCCGTCAATCATGGGTGTCGGAGTTCTTCACGACCCGCTTCCAGGTCGGGATTGTGGTGAAAAGCCGATGCATCTGCATGCGGTCGACCGTGTTTCCGGGCCAACACACCGAAGAGACGGGGTGGATGAGCGGGGCACTCTCCCTCGATCATCGAAGAATCACCACGATGAAAGAAATGAATTTTGCGTCGTTGGGTTCTCGGTCGCCGTGGAACGGGGAACACCGTCCCGAAGGCGCCGGAAACGATGACAAGTGTGCCGTCCGGCATCTTCGTCGCCGGTCGCACAAGGGGAGGACAAGGATACGGAGCCTGGATCATCTCGGGATCATCCCGGGATCGCTCCGTGTCCTTGGGCCCACTGGGTCAAATAAAGACCTTGGCTATCCGTCCTTGTTCGAGGAGCAACAAGTGTTTCCAGCTGGCATTCCCATCGTGTGACAGTGCGAACTCAAAACTCTAATAATAATAGTGTTTATTGAGGACATAAGGATCCCATGAGGAACGACGACAGTAAGTACATAGTTTGGACAGCAAAAGTCATGGTGGTCCTCATAGCATGACAGATCTTCAAGTGGAAGTCAACACAAAAGACAGTTAGGGCTGAGAGAGAGAGAGAGAAAGGGATTTATACAGAGTGAGATGATGCGGAATGAAATGGGATCCAAGATATTGAGGTTAGACAATTAAGGAGACATTTAAATAAATGTCAAGAGAATGCTTCCAGCAATGTGACTTCGAAATGCAATAATAGTGTGTTTGGTTTCGTAACTGGTTCCGCGTGGGTGGGAAAGACAGGATTGCATTGCAGATCGAATCAAAAATTTTGGGGGGATTTTAAGTGGAGCATTTCGTATCGAGCGATGAAATCCTGCGGCGGTTGCTCTGGAGGAGTTAAAGACTCATTTAGCGCAGAGATTGTTTGGATTTTGTCTCCGACCTGGAAACTCCGCCTCGTTATGGAATTCAAGTGCAATCACCGCAGGAAGAGCCACTCTCGTCGTCTTGCACAACAGCTTAACGTTGCTTAACATTGAAAAGGCTAATATCGCTTCGATTGAACTGAGGAAACTTTTCTCGGCGATGCTTCTTATGCCGAACAGTAAAAATTCCGGGACGGGAAAAGTTCCTCGAATTTTCAACGGCGAGTTTTCGCGAGAGAGGATTCATTTAGTTTCATGCTCGTATTAGTAAATTTGAACCATCGTTATCATCAACTACTGCCTTTCAACTTTTCTGCGACACGATGACTTCCTGAAGGGTGGAGGACATCATTCCGGCATTTTTCCTTGAAAGGTGAACCGTGGTGTCATGCACATACATTTATAACTGACTTTTTCTTTAGCGTGGCTGGTGGGTCATTCAAGTAGCAGATAAAGAATTTTCCTGGAGGATAGACCTCTGTGTTGGGGGGGGGGTGGTGGGGGGGGGGGGGGTATTCTGGGACACTGTTCTCTTGCCATGCATTTCATGCGAGTTGACGTCTTCTTTCGATCGGACTAAATCTATATTAGTTGACAGTGTCACTGACGTTATTCGGAGGATTCACCGTCCTCGTTCACCCTACAGGGTGGGCCACAAATATTCATACCACTTCTCGCTTTTCTATTACTGAATGCCTAAAAGCAGGAAATAAAATATAATGAATCGCACCTCCACGCGAGTGTCTCTTTGGTGGTTTTAACACGAAGTCCCTCTCCTCCTAAAAATGGCTCGAGGTGCAAAAAAAATGGTCCGACCGACCTCGAGGCAGATAGGATCCAAGAATTTGAACGACCCCCATGCGACCTTGACCGTTTCCGAATGGATTCCTGGTTGCCGTCGAGAAGAACGGGGACGCATCGAAGATAGTTGGCTAATAATTACTGGTGTGAATAATGATGGTTCACCTGGTATCGCTTCGCATCCGCTTTCGCTCTGATGCATTGGGGGCTGGGATCTTTCTACGCTTCCGATCCCAGCCCCGTCGCAGGCCCGTGTGTCAAAGCACGAACGACGACGCGACATATTTTCAGGCGGCGAAGGATGTTGGCCGAGACCAACTTGGAGCCGAGCCCAAACGGCATTGCGGGGTCGATCGCTCGCGAACGGCGCCCGACCCGCCTGACAGTTTTTAAGGGGGGGGGAGGAAAACGACGGGTGGAAAAATACCGACTCGATCGTGATGCCAAGGCGGTCGCCCGTGCGCCATCGCCATCTCTCCGAGCGAGATTTCTTCCCCCTTCCCGATGGGGACTCGGCCGGGGTCGCTGCCGATCCTCGCCCCGTTCTCACGCCGTTTCCCGTCGAGGTTCGTCGAGAACGCGTGGAGTGGTCGTCGGTCTCGACGCCGGCCATCAAGAGGAAGACGGATGCTCGTCTCGGAAAGCCTAAGGTTGGAGACGCTTTTCCATTCTCCAGGGAAAAGTTGCACCGATCGGGTTTTTGCCTTCTGCAGGGGGTGGCAGGGAGGTCTGGGAACCGAGCGACAACAAGAATTGCCAGGCGAACCGAGCGCTACGAGCTCGTAAGTCGACGAGGCTGTCTCCCTTCCCTCTGTGCGCATGCGCGTCTTAGTCATTTTTCTCACTCCCGAGCCACAGACTCGTCGCTTCGCCTCGTTCGGCGGGGCGTGTCTCAAGCCTTCTCTCTGTTTTTTCTCCGTCCAGGTTGTTGCTTCTCGAGACTTCTCGGCATCTCCAGACCTCAGGTATCCTGCATCCTTTACCCTTTCTTGTCCGCAGCCACCGTTAGATCGTAGTTGACGATCGGAGTGCGCGTATAAATGGGTGAACCCAAGGAACGAGGCCGACGCGCCTCGAGTCTCCAGGCAGGGGGAGGGGGATGGATTCCTAAAAAGGAAACTCATAGGAAAATAGAGTGAAGTGCGCATCGTACTTACAGTAAGACCTGGGAGAACGCGACTCCCTTTGCCGCTGTACTGTGGTTATCGAATTAATTCACCCCCCCCCTCTTAGGCTAAGGCTACATGAAGAAACGTTTTTGCTCATAAACGTTTTTGAAAAATGTTTTGGAAATTGTAAACATCGAGCCCAATGCACCCGGCTAAATAGAGAAAAGCGTTCCGAGAAATGTTAGTGTAAAAGAATAATTTTCGTTTCTCGAGCCCGCACTCGCACGAACATGGAACAACAGCGGAGAGATGTTTTTCCACACTCGACGAATGATTTCCCACTGCCACGGAAGCGAGCCGGCGGGCAAAATATAAACTTATCTGGCATTTCGACCACAGCGGCAACAGAGTGTCACTTCCTGCTATCGGTCGGAGAGTGGACGGAAGACGCTCCGTTTCCTCCTCTGCTTTCGCAGACAGGCGATGGCAGCATTGGAAACACGAATCGCGTCGTGATGCATCGCGGCATCATGCTTCCAAATGCTTTGGTACTGTTGCGCCATAGTCATGAGTTTTCCCTTCACTTCGGTCTATCCCTTGCCCCTTTTTGAGCAAGACACGATTCAAGAACGTGGTGCAACTCAACGCAGCACTGCCGTGGATAATATATAATTTTTTTTTTTTTTGGAGATATCGTATTCTCAAAGAACATTTGGCACCTTCCCCTGTGGAAGTTGTTCTACGATTGCGGGTACGGGAAGATCAACTTTGTTTTTGCCGAAAACTAGCCGGGCAGTTTTTTTTTAGACGTTTCTGGGAATCCTCTCATTTCTTTTTCGTGGCTTTAAAAAACATTTGAGAAGCATCAAAAAAACATTTTCCAATGAAAAATTTTTTTTCATGTGTTTTTACCACCGCGTATCGAAAAACGCCCAAAAAAACGTTTTCCCCGCAAATGGTTTTATATGTAGCCTTGGCGTCTATGCCTCGTCTATGGGCTCCTATGACTCGTCATGCTTTTCTATGATGCATCTGCGTCAGAAAGTTAACTATTGAAATTTCGTGTTACTCATCTTCGGATTTCCGGAATATTGAGAGTTTGGAATTTTTTCCAGGTGTGTCTTTTCATGGATGATAAAATGGTCAAAATAAAAATGCATCCCAGTGATACATGACCGATTTCGTGATTGCTTCGATGACGAGGTGACGATATCGTCTTCACTTCGGTGCGCTAACATTTCTCAAGGTTCACTTCACTCGAACTCTGTTCAAAGAATGTTGGTTCCTGCTCGTTCTGATTAGCTGTATTATGTCGAGTTTGCGAAGCTCCTTCAAAGCACCATTCTGGTCTATGGTGGTCGGGAAACTGGCTGGGATCGCAAATGTGGATAGTTTAACTGTTAATGGGACGAAAAACAGATGCCACTTTCTTCTCACAACCAGCAGCGTCACTGCCAACTGCAGGGTAGATGAATTTCTTCGATAAACACTGTAGTGAGCGGGGACCAGGAGGAATGCATTCTTCAATAGTCTTATTTCTCACCTGACTGTAATGGCGTGGATCCAAGAGCGCATGGATGCGGGGATGTGACCTGCTCCAAGCAGTTATTCCCTTCGGGCTTATACACTCCCTGCATCCTTGCTGGTATTTTCAGGAAGTTCCTCTGAAAACCCTGGACGAGCTCGTAACCGAAAACCTAATCAATCCCTCCCCGTCTTAAGGCAAGCGCAAGGAATCGGCCTTACAACTTTCAGGCCATCACTGTGTTCATGTCACCATTTTTTTAAGTACTTAATAACGTGGCATGATGGTATTCATCCAAGATACCAATAGCAGAATTTCTTTTGGGGAAGTTGGCGTTCATTTGGTTGCAAGGAAGTGACAATTGGTCGGATGACGTAATTTTGGATTTCAGCTTAACGCTTTCAGTGCCGAAATTGTGCGCAATATTTCAGCTACTGAGCTTTGCGTGTAATCAATTATGAGTGGTGACATCTGACGACGGTTATTGTAGATTATCCAGCTTTTGAACAATATGCATGAATAATTTTAATGCTATGGATGGATCGTATTATAATTACAGCGATTTTAGTAGAAAATTAGTAATGAGACAAGATATGTTCCGATATCAGCGAAAGGGTTAATGACCATTTCATTCATTTCAGTTCAGTTCATTGTAACGAACACAGAATCATGAATGAGATAAATGGACAACACACATCACAAATATTGGATATGTGATAATGAGGTATTTGGAGACCAATATGTTGGAATAACACCCTAATTGTTATACAGGGTGTCCCATGTATTTCTGACACTTTTTTTGCTAATTACTTGAGAATGGTTAATTCATTCAACCTGAAACATAATTAAAGAGAAACCTTAGTAGTTATGATCCAACACTCAGAATTCACACAAAATTGCTTTTTGTTCTTGAAAAAAAAAAAACGTGTTTCAAATGCCTTCCTTTCTGATTAATGCACTCTCTCCATCGAATCAAAACCTTTCATTATTGCCTGGAATGTGTTTCTGTTAATTGCAGTGATAACTTCCATAATTCTGTTCTTTGTCATCAGCATGCTCTGGTTTTGTGTGGTACACTTTGTTTTTAGGAAGCCCCAGAGAAAAAATGTGGGGTCAATGAAATATGGGGAAGAGAGAATTTTGGTGAAAGAATCCTGTCACTATTTGGTTCTACGTTCTTCTTGTATTCCACGGCCAACACTCTCCCAAGACTTGAGAGCACCTGGTTTTTATTCTGGTCAGATCTTTCTGCTCTGGATATAATTAAAAGTTTTTGCAAGTAGGGAAACTATTCATTCTCCTTCTTGGGAAGTTTCTGGGAATGATGATCTCTCTTTCTTCACAGATTCAGGCATTTTTGTGATGCAGAAGGGGCCACAAATTTCAACAGAAATGCAATATTTCAGGGACTGTTTTTAAAGGTGTGAGAATGAATTAGCCTGTCAAAAACATGACACTCTGCATCTTCTCCATACTTAATAATGTAACGCATCAACTATCAAAGGATGTTTTGCCTTTTTCTGTGAGATGTAAAGCCAAGAGTGTTTTAATTTGCTAACATGCATGGGGATGCTGGTAGGTTGTATGGCCCAGTGAATACAAGCGCTTGCAACTTGCTAGCATCCTGTATGACAGCTAATGTGTTACATTGGAGACTTCAAAAAAACAAAAAGTTTCAGTACCTCTGTGGGTGCTATGAGGTCCTCCTTGCATAATCCCAGAGGTAAGAGGGTGGTGGGATGCTGGATGTGAATCAGGGCAAGTCTTGAACAGTAGATAAAGACCCTGTTCTGTGAGGGAGTTCCTCTCTCACTTCCTTTATTGCATCCTTCCTCATTGATAGCCAAGAATTGTGAGATGGTGAACAGAATGTCAGGCTGGCCCATATTCATTCTGACTTTCGTTCTTTTCTGGTGGAGGGTTGCATCAGGTGAGGCTATGTTTGAGGTCCTCCTTTACAAGGATTCTTACAGGGATTTTGGAATGAGTTAGCATATGCCCACCAAATGCTAGTTATATGTAAGACTGAGGAAAATGTTACTTTTCCTGGCAATAGTTGACAGAAAGTGATGATTTTTATTACATAGGAGTGAAAACTCATCCCAAGATCACTGCTTAACTGAATGGAATGCTATGGCTTGTTCTGGACATATCATGGAGAAAAAAAATTGATTAATGAGTGGAATTATCCTTTCCAGCAGACTTTTGCAGATTCGAGAAGAACAAGGCAGATTGCCATTTTATTTATGAAGGCATAGATGTCAATGTGAAAGGTGTTGTAAACGAGGACCTAGGAAATTTGGATCCCCTCTCAGTGACTTTCAGCTTCAATGTGAGATCATGACCTTTTTGGAAAGAAGCTAAGTGATATGGACAAGCATGAGAGATTGTGTGATGTTTCCAGATTGAATTCTTTCCCTCCCTTCCTTAGGAGCACCTCCATCAATTGCCACCAGTCTTTAGAAGTGGATCCTTTGTAATGCTTTTTCCCATTTTCAATCCTCAGTGGGGTAGGGGGTACAAATTCAATATGAAAAAGGTGTAAATAGATGCATTGGGTTTACCAGGAAAATCAGTCAATTCATGAGTAAACTTTAAAATAATAGCAAACGCAATACAGTAAACATTGCTTATTGTGATCTGGTTATTATCAATTGAATCATTATTCAATTGGTATTTTCTTGAAAACTAAAATCAAATCCCATCCTTTTTACAAATTCTTCTCCTGTCTTTGTTTAACCATTCCTGCATATAGGTACATAGAAATGTCAGACCACCCTATAGTTACAGAAGGAAAAGGTAGGAATTTTTCAATGGAGTTGAGGGAGACACTTCTCCAGTCTGTAATGAGAGAGCTGGAAACAGCTTTGATTCCTATTAAAATCTGTATGAGACTCTCAAGACTAAAATATAGGGCTATGGCTCTAGCCATACAAAGATGAATTTTTGCAACTACTTCTTCCATTTAAGGCAATTTGGATATGAAAGTTGCTGCATTCTGAGTTTTTTTTTATCGCTGACTATCAGCCATTTAAGGTTGCCTAAATACCCTTGCACCAATCTGATTGCAATGAGCATTGCCCATTGCATCTGCAAAGATCTATTTTTTTAGGCTAGGAGGAAATACAGAAATCAACTTTGAGAAAAGCCACACCAGAAACGATGTTCATTCATGTTCATCAGGCCTCACTCACAGTATGTAATGAAACTGAATTGATTTCATATTGAAGGCACTCTACTGGCTCCTAACTGGCTATAGAGGGTGCATGGGACAACAGTTTACTGTAAGGTTTTCTGTTCATGGATTGAATCTTTCAGTGAGAACTTTGTAAATATAAGAAGCATTAGGTTCAGAGGCAATTTTTGAGTTCAGCTGTACCCCAAAGTTGATGAAGTCATCAGTGGTGCTTCGTGGAGACAGATGACAATGGCACAAAAATTGACTGGCATGAATAGTGATGGAGGTTCCCCTTTCATGACTAGCTCTAAAAAGAGGACAGTTGACTTCAGGGACAACATGAATAAGGGAACAATGTTAGTGATCAGTTGGTGGATATGGTTCCACAAAATGTCACTCTTTAAAAGTTGTAAGCCTATCTTATATGTGAATATGAGACCTTGACAAAGGACATAATAATGAGTTAAAGTGCCTCTTCATACCCCTACTTGAACCGAAATCCTTGGTGATTGATCTAGCCTGTTAAGTATAATTACCATCTAGATTAAAATTAGTGTTGTTTATGCTTATTATGGAAGGCTGTTGATTGTCCATGTGCTTGGCTGGAAATATGGACTTGTTGCTCATTTTGTGGTGTAATGCTGCTAAATCCTGATTTTTATTGCAGGTTCCTTATATGAAATTGAGTTCACGACCACACAGCTTCAAACTGTGTTATGGTGAGAAGGTGATCCCCATTGAGAACTTTACAATCTTTGGATCCCCTGTCATGTTTAGGATAGAAATTGAGAATGACTCTAAGGTCTTGGAAAACAGCCAGTCCATATTTATGTCTGTGAGTCCTTCATGATTTTGTGCATTTCATGATGCCTGGAGGCCTCCTTCCAGATTGTAAATGGGTCACCGAAGCAAAGGAACTGATCTAATGGGTTTAAAGTTGAAGGGAATTTTTTCATCAGTGGTACCCATGACAAGACCTTTTTGTTAAATTTCGGCAAGGGAAAATTATCCAGGCTATGCAGAATTTGTAATTATTTATGTGGCTCACTTAGACCTTTTGTCCAGCTTGAATTTTCATGCAACAACTTCATTGAAGTCATCAGTTTTTGCTTTCATTGATATTGCTGATCTGTTTTCACATTTGGGCTTGATCTTTGGAAACCAAAAATTTGTTAGAGGAACTTATAAAAGGGTATTGTTGTTCATTTAAAGGTAAGGTAACAGAGATCCTTAGTTCCTGTATCCTTAGTTTTTAGTATTGCCAGATATGTGCTCACAGGAGTTTTTCTGGCATTTTTCTTTGCTACTCATGACAAATTCACCTCTTGAACTGTGCAATTGACTAATTTTTCATTCTGAGTGCTAGTTTAGAAAAGGAATATAAAATAATTGACCTTTAACCCTTTCATGTGTTGCACTGAAATATCATTTTTGCAGTCAGTGAGCCTACCAGAGTATGCACTGCTGAGATTTCAAGTGTAGTGGGCCTAAATCCTTGTAAATTGATTGATATATTTCCTAGATTAATTCAACAGATTAGAGTACAAAAATCATTCATGCAGCAGTCATTTTGCCCAAAAAAACTCATTTTAAACAGAAAAATTCACCCTCGAAAGAATTTTAAAAAAAAGTAATAGTAGAGCATTAGGTAAGAAGTTACTTTGATCCTGTTGTTCTTAGAGAGATGAAGGAACATAAGAGATGAAGAATGCTTCAATGTTCATCAAATTAAATATACCTTTAGATTTGGGGTTACCAAGCAGAAGCTACTTGATTGAGTGTTGCTCTTGGCATGGACTAATATGAAATGCTTTTTTTTGTGAATGCCCACATGGAACTGAGCTGGAGAGTTCCCATTTCAGATTATAATAAGGATAATCACACATTGACAAATATTTAGATATGTACACATTTTTTGTTTGTAATATACAGGGTGTTTCAAAAGTCCAGACTCATAGGCAGATTTCCTAATTTACCTTTATTTCATTAAATGTTCAAATTGCATGCCATGAACTTGCATATACATATCAATCCTGGCACATAACCCCCTCTAAATATTTTTTAGAACTTCTGTACTAGTTTTGGTGCACTCATTCATTGAGAAATTTAATTAATTCAAAATACCCATGAGTATGGACTTTTAAAACACCCTGTATTTCGCCCTTCTTTCTTTCCTCAGGGTGATATGCATCCATTGTTCGCTATCATAACTGGTAGCACCTGCTGGAGAGAGGAAAAGTTGCATAACCAAAGTGAGGTATTTGGAATGGATGAAATCTTAATGAACACATCTCTTCTCATTTGAACAGGGTTCCTTGGAAGAAAAAGGGGGGAAAAAGAAGTACCAATTTCTCAGGACACGTTATGTGCCCCACCGGGATCCATGTCCCAATTCTACATCTGCCACATCTACATCTAAGGGTTGATTGAGTTTGTTACTTCATTCCCAAGTGACTTGCCAGCACCAATTGCTGTAAAAAAAAAAAAANAATTCAAAAAAATATTTTTTCTTCCATGAGGATTTATGTGGAAGAGGTGATTCTCATGTAATTCCTTGAATGCACCAATACACCTGACTCTGTTTTGGTCTTTGAACATGACACTAAGTTCCCACCAACTACACAGCATAACAAGGCTGGAATAGTATCATACAATATTAGAAGGCTTGTGTCCTCAAGCATCTCACTATGACCTTGTCATCAAATTGATACATCACATTGCACCTTAACAGTGGACTGAGGGTACTCAATATGACTCCTGCAATATCAAATCTTGTTGATATTTCACCAAGGTTGTGAAAAGCTTTATTTTGACATTACTCAAGTCAACTTTGGCATGCTGTGCTTAGAGGCAGAGAAGTGAGCATTGGCCTGATAAGTTACAATTATGATTCTCTGCTTTGATTGGAAGAGCATGAGTTGATAATTCACCATGTTGGATTCTGCTCAACTCTTTGCACGAAGCCTTGAGCCTTGGTTTTGGTCATAAGTGCACCTGTGTTGAGTTATAACCCCCTTTGCAATACAATGAGGTTAGTGTGAATGAGCCTTGAAACTTTTTCACATTGTTGGGTGTCTGCCAGCTTCAGGTTAATGCAGTAACTCATAAAATGAATGTCATGTAATTTTTTGTGAATATGGACTTTTAAATAGGCAAAATCCCTTAGAGCAAGACAGTAAAGTGGATGATCATTCTTGACACCAATGGCATTTTATTGCTTATTGAATATGGGGGGGGGAGAACACACATAAATGTATAACTTGTGTGTATTCTCCCCCCCCCCCATATTCTCTATTGTTTTGGCTGTAGGCTTATCATCTGTGACAATACAATCCACTCATGGGGTGGGCTTTGCCCAGCTTGATCTTTCTTGAAACATCCTCTGATAGTAAACTCCATTTGTGGGAAATGTGAGAGGTACGTACCTGTTAGAAGAATTTCTGCAGGGAAGGTTATTTTATTTGTGTTATTGACAGGTGCCACCAGAGAATAGGAAGAAGGATACCAATGTTGAGGAGGAAGGGAATGAAGATTCTACATCAGATCACCAGGGTGCTAGATGCAGGTTAGCCTAGCCAAGTCAGCTTCTGTTTATCTGAGCTGATACTTGTTTGAAAAAAAAATTTTGCAAAATAATTTTGAAATCTTGGGGTAAATCCTCTGTTGTCAGATAAATGTAATGTTGGCCCCACCTAGATTCATTTAGTTCTTCTGGTTTCTGATGAATAAAGAAAAATATGCCCATTTGTGAATGTAAATCTTTTAATAAATAACTGGTAATTTGGATTTTTGCAGTAAATATATAAATTAAGCAATAATATAACCCATATTATTTTCAGAAAAGAATGCTAACCATGGTTTCCATGGAGGTAAGATTCAAAGTGGGCAGTCATAAGAGAAGTTCAAAGTGGAATGTGATCAGTTCTGGACAATATTGATAAATTTGTTTCTCCTAGACATTTTGCATTTTGATCTCTGTTGGGCTATTTCATGTCAATCTGACCACTTTATCCACTTTTTGTGCATGACCCTTTTTATGTGCATGAAAATCTGCAAGAGGTAAGATGTGGCTGCAAGCATGGGTATCAGATATCATTGAAGTCAGATCAGAAGGAGCACATGAATAGCATTTGCTAGTTTAGCACTAATTAACCCTCCCTGGGTTGCTCCAGCATTGCATTTTCAATAAGTTATCTTTTACTTGAACTGGAGAGATCAGTGTCATTTTTATCAACAAATAGAACACTGTCACACACAAGCAGAGCACAAAATTCAAAAAGAAAATGACAGTGTCGTGTTGCCATGATCACAGGTGCCTTTGAGATTACCAGAGTTGTAGTTCCATGTTTCTGTTATGGATGTTGGATGGTAAATCTGAGGTTCAGGGGAAAATTTAGACCTAGTGTTGTATTAATTAGTGCTTTTGCCAAGGATACTCATTGGATTGTAAGATGCCAAAAAAATGTGATGTTTTTTTGTTTCCCCTTTAGGAATGGGCATCCATCCATGGCACCATGAGATTCCTCTGTCTGTGATGAGTGATGGATCCAGAGAGAGGTGACCTCCTGTATCCAGATCCGCTCTCTCTATGGAAATTAATAATTTATTTATTGTTAATTGTTTATTTTCTTGGAATTTCTTGATCAATATTGGCCAATCAAATCAGATTTTCCTTTGCTGCACACTGTGATACCTCCAACAGGTGTGCCTTCAGAGAGTGTTTAGTGTCTCTGGTGCCATTTGCTACTCTATGAGCATGTCAAATTTTTCCTGATTCAACCTGTTCCTATCATTTTTATACAAGTCTCTTTTGCCTCTATCCAGCTCATGAATAAAATCTCAGAGAGGCAGGGATTGGCATTTCACTTCTGGGTTCCAACAGCCACTGGGAGGTATTTGTATCAGTTGATACTACAGCATTGGAATAGGTATTGGTATTGGTACTTGTGGATCAGTGCATCTTTAGTGCTGATGAAGGTTGAGGGGGGTTAGGGAACCACCCTCTAATGAATAATATTGCATCTACCCTGTTCATAACTTCATTTGTGATAATTCAATATTAAGTCCTTTCTTTACCCTATATATTTTCTTTATTATTCTTTGATGTAGAGAAATGAATTTTTGTCATGTTTTTCTTCTGGATCTCAGGCCTGAGTGAAGGACTTGGTTGAACAGACTTAGATTTTTGAAGTTGAAAAGTGAGGCTTTACTTCCAGCAGGCATTGCACAATGACATGCAATTCCCACAATCATGCTTTGATGAGAATTCATTCTATTAGCACCAAGGGATATACAGGGTGTATCAAAAGTCCATACTCATGGGTGTTTTGAATTAATTAAAATTTTCAGTGAAATTAGTACAGAGGTACTTAGAAATATTCAGAGGGTTTTACATGCCAGAATTGATAAGTGTATGCAGGTTCATGGCCTTTAATTTGAAAATTTAATGAAATAAAGGAAAATAGTGAAATCTACCTATGAGTCCTGACTTTGATACACCCTGTATATTTTATTGCTAGAATGTGGGAATTCTTAGGCAATGATTGGATGAAATTGGAAGAAAATTTTGGGTACATAGTTTCCATCCTTATATTTTGCAATATGTATTAAATAAGAATTGTTGAATTACCCTAAGATCTATCCAAAATGGTATTCAACTCAAAGTTTGATTCAGCATTTCCATATAACAGATGAGCCTTGAATGTACTGTGGTGTTGAATACATTTGAAGCCAAGAAAAATCCCACATGTGTCTTCATTACCTCAAGTTTTTCTTGGACATTTTTGTACGGAAACGTCTAAAGCAGGGGTGCCCAAAGTGTCTATTCCATTTTCAATTCCATTCCTGCTGACTACCAGTACTTTTTTTTTCAAAAGAAGCGTAGAAATGTTTTCATTCCTTCTTGAATAATAATTATGTGGGCCTTATGTCATTGGACCTTGGACGGCCTGCAATGGCCTTGTATGCAGTCCACAAAGGTACAAAGAACTTTTCAGTCAAGAGGAACTTAACACCAGTAAGCCTTTTTTCTGGTTTGACCCAGACAAGGACGGTCATGTCCATATGCACTCCCAGCTCAAAATGTCAGAATACCACTGTCCATGGATTCAATTGATTCATCTGACTTTTTTTTATTATTATGGCAAATACACCAAAGCCAAGTTGATGGTGTAAAATCAAGAGTAAATAATGGGAATTCACAAATATTTAATTATTAATATTCTATTTCATTTCCAGTGAGGAGTAGTAATATCACAGAAACATTCTCAAATTGTGCATGACCCAATAAGATGAGTTTATACTGCCAAATTTAGCCACAAAGCATATTGATCCATTCACCTTTGGGTATTAAAGTCATTTATAAATAAAGGAATACATGCACCTGATCTGTTTAACTTAAACTTATCTGATCTCACAATGGTCCTCTGTGAGAATCTGTTTGAGGGGGATAATCTTATGCCCATAGGTGTCCATTATGAAACCAGATCAGTTTAAAGTTGAATGGATCTGGTGCATGTCACTCAGCCATTCTTTTCATGCAGAGGAAGGAAAGTGGATTTTGCCTTAATTGTCTGGTTTCTTTGAGGTTTCCCTTTCTGGACATGAATTACTTGAGCTCACAAACATGAAGGAAGTTTTCCTATTCTAGCACATGGGGTCAGAATTAAATTGACTTGGTATATCGACTAAGTATGGGTATCATATCAATGGGTGAGGATTATTTTATTCTATTTCTAAAACTGAAAGTTTGGAACACATAAACTTCTCTGGAGTTTGCTGTGATAAAGCAAAAATATATATAAGTTTCCAGAATTACACAGGTCCCTAAATTTAATGCACAACCTGTTATGTCAAGAAAATATTACTCTTGATTATTTTAAATGGCATGAATTTACAATAGCTTAGCAAAAAAATATTAAATCTGGATTTTAAAAAAAATCCTTCACCCAACATACAGGGTGTTCGAAAAGTCACTATGCAGTAGAATTCACAACATGACGTAGGAGGCCTCACTGTAGCTAGGAATTGCAGACAATAAATTATGTGAATCAGGGATGGTGCTAATATTTGATGAAGTATTGATTGGAAATTCATGTCTTTGATGAGGCAGTACATGTGATATGCAGTACAATACTAAGTACATGTGACAAAATAAAAGAATTCTACTGCAAAGTGACTTTTCGAACACCTGTATATGTCATTGAAATAGTATCAGAATGACCACATAAGTAGCAGTTGCTAGTTATGACACCACTTAATACTTCCTGGGTTGGTCCTGCATAACATTTGCCAAATGTTTCCCCCCATATGCAAGTTTAAGCTTTTGAATTGCTTTTATTAATGTCATCAAAATCAAAACTATTGAATAGGGAAATATTTAATTTTCCATTTTTGTGAACTACCCCCTATGTTGCACACAGACCAGGGTACCAACCCAATCAAATCTAAACCTTACTGCAATACTGTATAGTAAATGAGTCCTTTTGTTATTGTGCACACTATCAGCATTAATTCTTGCCATTTAGGTAGTTTAATGTGATATGCTCTTTTTTTTTAGAGTACATTTCAAAATGTCTTGAAGAGTTGATTTGGGAATGTTTAGTTTGCATGTTGTACGACAGACTGACGAATTGTTTTATTTATTTTAGTATTTATTTTTTATTATTGATTCCATTGTTTCCTAGGAACTATGTGGACAGCCAGATCTTGCCTCATCCTTGACAGATCCAGTCCATTTAAATTTGTTTACCACTTCACAAATAGCTTTGTCTGTGGGTCCAGGTTTCTTAAATCTTCTTTGATTCTTCTTTGTTCTTTGGAGCTGTCTTATGATCTCATTGCTTGACTTGCCTTGGAGTCAAAGTGAAAGCACCGCCGCTTATTCGCAAAGACGCAGCATTATCAATCAATATCTCTATCATTATTTCTGGAAAATAGATAGGGACTTTTCTAACACACTGTATAGCTCAGAATAATTTAATTTGAAAATGTGCACTGCACAAGTGTCCTCTTCGATTCATGCTGCTTTTTTCAGCCAAATGGAGTTTGTGCAATGCATTATTGTTGTATTGTCATCCCAAAGCATCATGCTGTGATTGAATCTAACATTGGCAGTTCAAATGCATGGGTCATGCCATATTGTGGTATGGCACATGCGTCTCCCAAGGACCAGAGTGAATATATGATAGTCCAGCAGGATGATATAAGAGGTCTGATCAAAATGTTCCAGTGCTTTTATTCGTAAACTTTATTTTTAATAAGTACTTTAATATTAATTGTTGTCCCCTTCAAAGTATTCCCCCCTTGATGCTATGCACTTATCCAACGTTCCTGCAACTTCTGGAAGCGGTGCTGGAAGTCCTGGAGTGTAAGACTCTTAAGCTGCCTCGTCGCATTTTCCTTGATGCTTGCAATGTCTTTTAATCTTTTTTCCTTTCACGTGAAATTTAGTCTCGGGGAACAGGAAAGTCACACGGAGCCAGGTCCGGTGAATAGGGAGGGTGGAGCAACACAGGATTTTTTTTTTTGGCCAAAATCCATAAAGCAGAAACCTGGAGTTTCTGTTTTATGGATTTTAGCAGGAAAATATGTGGTTATAGAGGCAAATTAGACCAAGTATTATCAAGTTTTACAATCAAAATTTTCGCGAAAAAATTACAATTTTTTTGTTTCCCCTTTTAGGAATGGGACTGCATCAAAGGCTACACAAGAAGCAAGCAAATATTGCCTGTCAAACATTTCTTGTTCATTCTATATTGTTTAGATATGGCCTGTCAAACAAATCACACCGTTTGCACGAAAGACGAGAGAGGCAGGAAGAAGGTGACGACAGTGGTGGAGGGAGTCTGGAAGCCAACCCCATTATGGATACCTGTGTGAGCCACTGGCCATCTCTCATCTCTGTCCACAACATGTGATATTTCGCCATGAAATGCATTCCTCATCAAAGATATATTTTCATAATTATATATATATATATATATATATATA
>CAJPEV010000969.1:47764-80710 GCA_905338385.1 Darwinula stevensoni
ATCCTAGCACCGGGAAACTGACTGAAAGAAACCTGAGCTCCTGAATCTTTTTCCATCGCTCCCTCAAGACGCCTGACGTTCGAGTCACCGACGATTACAAGGGCCCGAGTTTTCCCTTTCCCTTTCAACACGGCCTGAGTTTGTCCTGCCGACCTCACACCTGTTCCCACCCCGCCCTCCGTTCCCTCATCCAAGCTGACCTCCCTCAACCCGAGAAACTTGTTTTCGGTCTTAATGACTGCCTCCTGGGATCGCTTAACCTTCGCCCCCTTTACGACCTGAGCCCAATTACTAGCCACCTGGGAGTCGGCACTCGAGTGTCAAGTCAATAAGTATTCCTCTTGCACATGCAGAAATAGAAAACTTATTGTGGTATGTGCATTTATGGCATACCCTGTTAGATGTAAAGTATTGCTTCCTTCCCAGTTTTTCAAAAACGTGGTAGGCTTCCCAGTTTAAAAATCCCAAATGGAGTTTTCCAATTGCACCAAAGCTGTAAATTGGGACCATTTTCATCTGGCAAAGAGCTGGAAAATAACAGCTATAGGTCGTTTTACAGCCGGAAATTTCCAACTGGAACGCATCTGTTTTTTAATAGCTGTTCCCAGCTCGAAATTTCCAGTTATAATTTTATACAGAGGACCCTCCTACTGGAATACAGCTGAATTTTCAGCTGGAATTCAGCTACTCCTGTAGATGGGCCTCTGGTAAGGATAGCCAACAAAAAATTCTCATCCCAGAGTGATACAGGTACCAATCTGGATCGGAATTTACTTTCCATCTGCTACCCAATGGGAATGGGTCCAAAATTCCAGCTGGGATTTTAAGCTGGGTTGTATTTCACTTCCCACTTGTCCAAACCCACAGGCTTAACCCGCTGGCTTAATGTCTCCCAATTTGAAGTAATAGCTGCTCAACCACTTGGTTCTCATGGACACCCTGCATCCTCTTTCAATGGACTTCCATCAGCCACTTGCCACAAGAACTTTATTTCAGCAGCCTATGTTACCTATTTTATCATCACCTGCAATTTACTGTTGTTGATTGGGAGGTAAATGCTTTGGAAAATCAGAAGTTTCCTGCAAGTCTTCTTACAGCCAAGTGCCAGCAGATTCCTATTCCCAACATCCAAAGTCTAATGCCATGGCCATAACAGTGTTTCCCATTGAGATTTGTACCAGCAGGAAAAATGTTGAACACTAGCAACAAAAATATTTTAGGTCTTTGAAAATAATCCATATGCTTTACGTATTGTTTTGTTCTCCCTGGGGCTGTCTCATTGCAATGAAGGGCATGAAAGATTAATTTAAAAAGTATTAATGAACTTAAGAGAGGAGCAAAGCATTTTGCTGCAAAGGCCTAGAATTCTACCAGATGTATGAATCTCACAGGGAAACATTGTAAACCTTTGGTTCTATCCTTGATCTGCTCTCAGGGTTTAGTGCCAAAAATATGTGATAGTGGCAAGCTGACTGATAGGCTTAGGTGCAGCAAGATGGGATCCAGCATGCCCAGAAATATTGGATTACTTGGCCCCTGTTGCCACCTCATCAATAGTCATCCCAGAAGCACAATGACTATTACAGTCATGGTCATCTTCAGTGATGAAAAATCTGGTATGGAACTCTTGAGCTGAACTTGTCTTGCATGATTTGGTTTGTCCTGGTCACCCTTTATATAATCTCCCATAGGAACTGGGATGTTGTGGCATTGTGGTTTCGGTGTGCAAACCATCGAGGACCTCGTGCATGTTAAGTTGAAAATGGTATTTCCAATTTCAAAATAAATTAATTTCTTAAGTCATTTTAGGATTGGAAATACAACATAATGCATTCTCCTTTGGTGTACCCCATTCAGCTCATATATTGAATGCCTTGATTCATCAGGAATTTTCCAGGGGAGTGCATTTTATTTTACTCTGAAGCATTAAACCTTGTGAATCATCAGATACTTTTGTGGAAGCTACAACATGTTGAGTTTCAAGACAATTCCCTGTAGCTACCAATCACTTACTTAGAGTTATAAGAAATTTACTCATTGGGGAAAAGGCCATAAAAAAAACATTATTTAGTCACTAAATGTAGGGAAAGAGTAAAATAATTGAAGATATGGAACATGAGATTCAAGAAAAGTCTGTAAATGAAAACATTGGGCACTGCTCTTCAAAGTTCTATGATGTTAATGAGGAAACAGATAGTAAAGGTGAGGTTTTGTAATTACTTTTAACTATCAGTTCACTTCAGCACACTGCTACAAAGTGCTTCAGCACACTGCTACAAAGGCAACTTGAGTTTTACTTTTGCTGCTTACAGGCTAGATCTGTTGAAGGCCTTTTTCCCTCTACAATGAATAGACATGCCAGATGTCTCTGGCTATTTTCAGCAGGGAATTTTGTGTTCCACTTTATCATTTTTGGAAATTATGACTTCTCCCAAATAAGCCTCATTTTCTTCAGTTTAAGGCTGTTTTGATCTACTGCTACCTCTCTTCCTCAGAGCTAGTTTCTCCCAACTTTGTGAATCAATCGTTAAACAGATTATTTTATCCATTCCATACCCTTTCCTAACTTTTCTCTGAGTAATGGACTTTATTCACTACTTCATCTTCCTCCTTTTCAATAGACAGACAGGCGAGCACTGGCCTGAATTTGTTATAAAGAAAACAGTGCTCATCAATTATTTTTTCCCTTCAAAACTTTTATTGGCAAAAAAATAAATTTCAACTTAAATTTGCAAAACCAATCATGTGGTAAAACAGAAACAAATTGGATTTATGGATGGTTAGGAAGGAGAGAAGTAATTTTTTTTAAAGAAAAAGTATTTCTTGTGCCATCAGCTGTCTCATAAATACCACAAAATTTAAAAAAGCAGTTAAATTTTTAATGACTCTCCAAGCATGACCTTTACTAGGTTCTTTAAGTGTCTTTACTGTTGTCCTTGCTCTTTCATGTTAATTTTTCTTGCTGAATTCTGTTATACCTAGAAGGTTCCTGTGTTATTAATTCTGCACCTAATTTCTATGTGTTGTTGTGATTGGAATGGCTTCCAAGGCATGATGCTATGTGGCTTCTTCATGGTCTATCTTAAAATTTTAAAACTTTTTCATGAACCTTCAAGGCAGGTCATGTAATAGTGCCTTGTATTTTTTATAATGAAAACTGGATTACAACTTGTGATAACATCATCAAAGAAGACTGATATTAATTTTGGCTACTCTCATTCCAAATTAATATCTTTACAAAAATTATAAATGGAGGAGAAGACAAAGACTCATGGCTTCAGAATCATGCACCATGATGATCAGACTTGAAAGAAACAAGCACTTTATTGCATCATAAAATGGGATTTTTGTGAGTTGAACAATGAATGTGATCACAGAAGGACAGAGTACAGTAGAGTTGGGTTCCTCTATTCCAACATTGCCAACTTGGTGAATGAGCTTGTGTTCTTGTGGCAGGACAGTAAATGATGTGTGCTGGCTGACTCAACCTACACACCTTAGTCTGGGTGAAAAACATGAAAATGATGTTGTCCCTGCCCTCAGGTGCATCTAACATGTTCAAACAAGCCATGTGCCACCAAGAAACATTAACAAAAGATCTGATTAAGGAAATGAATCTCCTAGAAAAGGAGCAGGTCCATCAATACTGGATGGATGTTGAAAAAAGCAACAGGATATAGAAGAGGATTTCTGGAAGACCCCAAGCACATAATGTGAGCGGATAAAGCAGATAAATGCTCAGTGAATTGGGTGTGTGCTTATGTAGCTATTAATGTAGCTAGCTTTTAATCAACTATGATGTAGAATGCATGCTAGAAGAAATTCAATGCAAGTGCCATGAGAGAGAAATATGTTACTGGTGTAGGTGCTCATGGCAATCCTATTCTCTCTCAACCCTTCAATCATTCTAGCAAGGAAATCCACTTAAATGTCTTTGAACAAAGTTTGCTAGTTGCCATACCCTTCCTAACAAGTTGGTTTGTGCTGGTAACTTCTCCTCACCCACTTAATCTTTGGCAATATTGACAAGTTCCAATGCACCAACTGGGAATAAGTGTATGTACAGCAACACCACACACTATAGGCAACAGAGAGAGGTAAAAAAGATGAGAATATTTTAATGTTTATAAGCAGCTTCTCTCTCGTTTACTGAACCAGGTAAACAATCCAGTAGATCAAATGAATCTTGAATTGTTTGCTGTCAAAAGGTACCTCAACATACAGAGTTAATCATATATCATAGTTGATGATAAGAGAAAATATACAAGGTATAATTTATTAAATTGATGTATCCTTTTGCATAAGTTGTAAAATACAGTATACTGGGTACATTTTGCTGCCTGACACTACTACCACCTGTCATTGTAAATGTGAAAGTTGCTATCTGTCTCAGCAAAGACATTTGCTCAACATATATGGTATGTTTCATGCTCTGAATACTCTAAATAATGCAGTCCATCATCAACTACAGTGTATTTGCAGGCTTCATGGTGGATGCTTGTTTTGATGTGACACTAAAAGAAAAATTTAGAGAGGCCATGATAACAGACTGCCAAAACTTTTTGGTACAATTGATAAGTACATTTGGAATTATATTTGCTAGTGTCATAATTGTTGCAGTCACAAGTGAATAGTGGAATGAATATGAAAATGCAAAATGGAATAATTGTCCCAAGTTGATAATACTGATTGTATACATAGGTGGAAGGTTTGGAAACAAACTGATCCTTAACTGTTCCATAATTGCAACCTTCCCATAGAGTTTCCATCCTGCATGATTGTGATGTAGTAGACCATGCCCTTAGAAATAAATTTGTTAGCTTGTCCTGGGAGTTGTGGCCCAGGCATCAGCCACAACTCCCAACTTCTTGCATATGGTTGGATTTGATAGCCATTTCTGTTGGGCTCACTTTTATGTTTAGTTTCTAATACCCTGTTTGATTTGGAATAATGATTTTTACTTGAAAACATATTTTGTTATGTTTCCTTATGCATTTTGCAAAAGTTTTTTCTTGACTGCATTATGATTTGATTCCAGTGATGGTGGTTGCTGTTCTATCCTCTTGCCTGCAGTGCACCCTGCATCCCTGCACAGTGCACTTGTGACTGCACAGTGCGCCCTTTACTTGTGACTGATGTCATTTTTATGTCCTCCTCCTTTACCCTTGTGAACCATATTCTTTGGAATCATTAGAGATGTAACGATCCAACACTGACGACCCTTTAACCAATACTGACTATCCTTTAACTGATATTGGAAGGAAACCCATACCAAATGCTAAGTGTGGAATGTACTTATTGCTTGGTATCGGTTTGTTCCATATTATGTATATAAGGTATTATACAAAATATGCCTTTTCTCCTTTTGACTGGGAGCAGGAGAATGGCTGCAAACCAGTGGCACCATCTTTTTTAGTCTTCCATCTAATGTCTCCTCATGCTCCCAGTGTACTTGTCTCAATCACTTTTCTGGGCTAGATCAAGTTTGTAATAACCCCCTCCCTCCCTTCAGCGTTTTAGTATTTGGTCTAATTTTGGGTCTAGATATGTTCATCGACCTGTCTTCTGTACAAGCTAGCATAATAAATTTTAAAAATACTGTCAGCATTTACAATGGCATCACCAACTGTGGTCATCTCCCTCTGCCATGCTCATGAACCTCCATTGCTCAATGGCATTTTTTTATCCTGGTGTTCTTTTTTTTATTTCCTGTTATTTATCTCCAGTTTTTATTTATATCTAATGAATGAAACAATTTTAGTCCTTTTGCTGTTTGTGATATCCACTAGTCTATCACATCTACCATGAATTAAATAGGAAAGCACTCACAGGAGGTGATCAGTGTCCATCTTGATTAACACATCATGTGAGGCAAGTAACTTATGCCAAATTATTCTGAGGGCTTGCCCCTTGAATTAATTCCAATTTGGATTAGATGTGTTTAAATAGATATCAGTATCGGTTATTGGTATTTTCTTTTTCGGTTTTGCAATATTGGCTGAAATAAGGTATCGTTGCATCTCTAGTAAATCCTGTCAATTGCCAATAATTTTTTTCTGTTTTCATCATAGATTCAACCTGTTTTTTTAGATTTGTTTCATTTTATGTCTGGTTAGTCTCCTAGAAAAAGATGAAGTATCACAAAATTGATTCTTGGGAAATGGTGATGGGATTTTAGTCAGCGTTCAATTAGATTGATGCTATTTTTGTTAGCATGAAATTTTTTTTTATTGAGTAAAATGACCCTGGTGCATTGATTGTGTGTTTTATTCAAGAATGAAATATGCACTCAGCTGTGTTTCAGATGCTCATTCTCACTCTTTTTTTAATTCTCACTCAAAACCCGTGACATCAAGAAATAATGAAATTATTTAGGATTGCTCAAGTAGTAAATTAATCATCTGTACTCCCAGAAATGTGAGGTTTGAAGCCATTTACAGGAATCAAAGATAGTGAGCAAGCATTTGCAAGATCGCCTTGTGAAATTTCAAATCACATTCTGTGGCACTGAAGAATACTTATACAAATACCTTATTCTGAGTCATCTTTGATGTTTCAGCACATTACATGAAATAATGGTCACTCTCAATTTCACCATCAGCTCACAAAACAACCCCCTTCAGTGCAAACAAACAACATGAAGCAGTAACAGAGGAATAAAATGGTTGGAAAACCCAAAATGAGCAATGAAAACATTCTTTGTCCAAGAACTTCTTACATACCCAAGTCTCATTTCTATGTCAACATTATTGATATTACTGCTGCTGAAGAATATGCTGGTAGCAATGATAACTTGTAATGTACAAGGTGGCCCAAAAGTCAGGACCTATTGGGATTTCAGGTTCTTGTTTGCCATTAGCATTCAAACATATGCTTGAGCTCATCTCAACATTTGAACAGTTATCTTGGGACACTTGCCTCTTATTTGAAGGGCTGAAAGGCAATGCTGTCTATCTGCAAAAAATTATATCTTGAAGCTCCACACAGAATGAATGAATATTCCAGTCACCAAGTTAAAGTGAGAAAAAGTGGTATGTATCAATAGATCACTTTATCCTTTACTTAATTCCAAAAAAAAACTATAATTTTCTGTTAAATGGTAAAAGGTCCTATGAACACAAAACCAGCAACTCTTTCTTTTTTTATACATTTTTTGCAGATATACCACTTTGCTCTATTATTATTCTTTGGTTCTGGGATGTTCATCATAGAGGGTCAACTTTAAATGCCCCATGCAGTAAGAAGTTGAATGGCATGAGGCCCAGTGACCAAGGTGGCCATTCAATTGGAGTATAAATCACAATTACTACAATACAGCTATGAAATCCATAGGGATCCTGACTTTTGGGCCACCCTGTATATGCCCACTTGTCACATTCTTCTCTCTGAATTTGAAATATCTCCAGGCACAAGAAGTATGTTAAGAAATAATGCTGGCTCATTTTCTCTCAGGTGGCTCTTCATCCCATTTTGGATTTTTATTTTCTCTCATTCATGATAATTTTGAGTTTGTATGATCATGCTAAAGTAACTTTTCTCTTATCCCTAAGCATATGCTGCAAGAAATTCCGAGCAAGTGCTAATAAAAAGGTTTTTCGTAAAGGGAAGAAAATTATTGAGCCAAATAGTCCGGTTACTTTTATGATACAGTCTGGTGTATGGTAATTGTCATATGGTATCGTACAAAAGAAGAATGAAAGCTGGTTGGGACCCAGCTCGCCGTCAGGACCTTCTCAGGTGACCCATTCCTTCTTCATTCATCCTGAGTGGTCGAGTGTCAGTCGCGGAGGAGTTTCCCTCGCTTCGGGCAGCATCCCAGGGACGAAAAAGCACTTGCAACTGTCGATGGATATCTCCAACGTCGCTCCTTTCTTCTTTTGCTCCAACTCCTCGTAGACGAGGGCTTCCAATGGTGGTTTTTCTCGTGATGACACTGCTGCTTTGCGAGTCGGAGGATATCCCCCCCTCTAGGACCTCTCTACTTCGCTTCCGTTTTGGCGGGAAATGTTGCTTTGTTTGTGCTCTTTTTGTCGGTGCGCCATCAGACGGCCTCTCTCCCTTGAGGCAACCTTCATGCGCCCGTTTCCTCTCTGCTCCGATCGACGGTGCCGTGATGAAGTCGCAGGTTTCTTTGGCGACGATGACGTACTGGTGCCGATAGTATCCTTAACGCTGATGCCAACTCCTTCCGTAACTTCAATGCGAGCGTCTTTAGTTGCACGATGACTTCCTTTGCATCGGGTTTAAAGTCGCCGTATCTCCAATTCAGGTGAAGCTCATCCGCAGACAACGATTCAATGACAGTTGAATCCCAAAGCCCACAAGCAAGATTTTAAACGGATGGGTTGCCTTGCGCGATGGACGGTTGTCTGAAGTTGCGGTAGCGTCGTCGTTAACAGGCGGATCAAATGATAAAAGGTAGCGCTGCAGTAGATATTGGTCGTCTTTTCGTCTTCAGAGTTCTTTTCTTCTCTTTGTGCGTGAAGTGACCGTGGAAATCGAACCATCCTCCCACGATCTTTCGAGCCGGAGTTTTCCAAAGGCTCCTTGAACTGGGTTGTGGAGTCCTCCTGCCCACGGATGAGCAGAGGGGAAGAGTCCCCGAGTCGTTACATCCCCATGGCGGACCTCCTCTCGCCCCTTCACGCCCTCACCTCTGCCCTACGCAGCAGTCCGTCTTGAACCTCCGGCCGGACAACACGTGGCGTGTCGAGTCACGCAGCATTACCCTCACCGCCGGTCGACTCGGTGAACTGTGGGGTGTGAGCCCCGAACTGCGTGCTGGTCTGTATAGCGAACTGCTGTGGACTCATCACGAGCCGAGGACTAGAGAGATCTGAGACTTCGCTTCTCCCTCGCTAATTTACCATCTATAAGAGCACGCAACCTTCTTACCACCCGACCACATTGGGTCTGATCCCCATATGTAGCGAGGTATTCCTGCCCCATATCTTGTGACCCCCTGGGGTTCGCTTAACACCGATTCGTTGAAGAATTCGAACATCTCCCCCTCTGGTTTACGAGGGGAAAGATCGTCTAGCGTGTGGAAGGTATCGGGACTCTATCGCAGCCTTATCAGGACCTGCCGTCATCTAGCGACGGTCGAGCGAACGACCTTTTTCTGCAAGCCATCGTCGGATGCAATCGATATGCTCGAGGACATCTCGATCACGCTCGACAGATGTCTCCTTCAAATGCCGCATGTTTTGTGACGAAACGACACTTTCACCGAGTGCACGAGTCCGCTTTCGTCGGACGTCCAAAATGGAAGACGATTTGAACGTCCTCGAGACCGTTCACGTGTTACTTGGACACGGTCACGAGTATGAAGCCTGTAGGTCTCGTTTGACCCGTGATTATAATTGGCACCCGACCGTGTAGATGGAGCATCGTGTCACCGACACGATGCTCGGGAGTCCCAGTCTGAGAAACATCAGGGAACATGCAGCAAGATGGACAGTCGTGATTCGCAGACCGCATTTCATTTTACTGTTAGCTGCCGGTCCCACAGAGTATACTTTCAATTTTTTGTCATCTACCGACGCGACTGCGATACGGGAAATCAATACAACCTCTGATGAACTTTCGCGCTCCGTACATCATCATGGACGCTTAAAATCCCAGTATTTTTCCAGGCAGGCAATGCGGCTCCAATGCCAGCGCTCCCTTGCGAGTGACAAGGCAACTCTCGTCTCCTCGTTTATCCCCGAGACGGCGAGACGAGAGCGAAACTCCGATTTTCCCTTGAAGTTGCTTCCCCTCCTCCTCGTGAGGCAGATTCGTAAATTTAATTTCCGAAAGTCACATCCTCGGACGGTAAGGAAGAGTTCTGTCGAAACCCCAAGTTAGCATCACCGAGCGTTTCGCCTGTAGAACCGTCACACACTAACGCACGACCGTCTGCTCGGCCTTGCCAGCGGCCAGAATCGGTTTCAATCGACAAAGATCGAATTAAAAAAACCACTGAGGCCCTACCGACCCGAAAAGAGGTCCAGCTTCACCTCGGCCCGGGAAACCGTCGGTCGAGTGGGACCCGCAAGGAATTACAAAAATAACTATGTAATATTTACTTCCTGACGAGCACGTATGATTTAATTCACTCTGCATCCCCTATGACGAAGTACCGTGGCTCACTGGCGACACCTAGTGCCGGAGGCCGTGAACAGGTGAATCACCCGTAGCGGAGTCGCATCATTTCCTTCCCGTACCGTCATCATATTATTTGGGGCTAAAGTTTCTACTCCGAAATATATTTATCGAAGGGGGTTTTCCAGCGCGGCTGGATCTCATGAGATCCCTCTCATGAGGCTTCCCGGTCCTCGAGGTGACTAAGATACTAAGGGAGAAGGGAGGGGGGGGGCAGGACGAGTCCAGCAATTTCCATGGGAATCGAGATGGTTTTTCTCTCTCTCGAATTCCTGGAATTCGAGAAAAGAGCATTCCCGCGATTAGGCCTTTTTTTACCCCGTCAGCAGCTCGTATAGCGGACCGAGAGAATCAACAGAAAATTTCCTTCATCCGCGATTCGTCGATTGGAGAAAAAAAAAGTATGAGGTCCATTTTTACACTGAATTTAGTGAAATCGCAGGCCCAATACGTTGATTTTTTTTTATTCGGCTGACAACGACAGTCTGCGTTTTCCTTTAGAGAGAGAAAGTCGGGGCCGGGTTTCCCACCCTCGGGGCGAAGCAGCGAAAACCCGTCTCGCGCCTCTCGGTCCAGAAGACTTTTCCTTCTCGTGGCGACACGGAGCCGCACGGAGCTCGAAACGTTCTGGTCGCATGGACTCCCCCCACGCTTCAGAGGACGAAAACGTGTCGCGAAGTTAATGGAAACGCGGCCCATCGGTATGTGAGTGCGGTTCGTTCTTCGTTGTGACTTCTCGACGACATGCGACGGACGACACGCGACAGACGACACGCGACGGACGACATTCGGGGCCTCGTAATGGGCCCGTGTTGCGAATCGACGCTTGAAATTCGTGAAAATGGATCCGACGTGACAGAGCTTGGAAGATGGTGTTCCCTTGCGCGAATTCCGGAGCCGACGGCGAGCCCAGAAACGCGTCTTCCGTTTCTCGATCCCGGGTTCGATCTCGTGTTTCGAGCGAGGCGAAGTCGAGTTCGTCGTCGAGGGTTCGTCATTTTAGGGGAATCGGTCGGGGCGGGGCGGGGCGGGGACGGGAAGCCCATCGCAAGGAACGGACCGACTTTTTGCCGATCGTACGGGTGCAGTCGATTACGATCCGACTCCGATCGTCATGGTACCGGCGAGATCCGTAATGAAACACGCGACGGTTCGACGGGACCGACCCGGAGAGAATCCACCCGGACGGTCGGCGAGAAACACGGATCGCAGTGAAATCTCGTTGCGACGAACGCCAAGGGGGCGTCCACATCGTTTCCTTCTATCGAATATTGCTCGAAATAAGTTGAAAAGAAACGTTCTTTATTGAAATCGGCTACGCCTTCCAACGTGCGGACCGAAGATAGTCATTTTCCACTTCATCTTGTGCTAGCTGAAGTACCCGGCGTCGCCAGGGGAAATTCAATATTTCAATCATTCATGCATGACGAGTTGGGGACCGTTAGCCTCATTCTAAATTGTTTTGGAGTCAAAAACTTATTGGTAAAATGTTTTTATCGTTTTGAAACCTATCATCGATGAAAACTATGTACTGTAATGTACCACTGTAATGATCCGGCAATGTGATCACCCCGGGGTACTGTAATGCAGGTGGCCGGGAGGGGAGAGTCGGTCGGCACGAGAGGACGAAAAAAGGGGAGGGGGACGGCCGGGAATCGAACCCGGACCTCCCGATCGCCGGTCGGGTGTGTTACCGCCGCACCACCGAAGATCCAGGAGTCGGTCGTTCTTCTCGATGCCGTCCCAGACGCTGCATTGCCCCGGGAGTCAACATTTTGGATGGAAGCATGGCCCTCGACCTTTCCCTGGACGAAAGAGGAGGCTGTGCAGAGTTTGGTTGCACTGGCTCGAAGGGGTCCGAATGCATAAATGCGCACGGTCACAGACTTCCTCGTGCAACAGCCGAAGTCGTCGTACGAACGGGGTGTCGTGTTGCTCACTTCACGCTGGGACGCGTGTCTCAACAGGTATGGTGAATTTGTGTAGATTAAAAAAATCTTTCGTGCTTTATTTCCGACTCGTCCACTTTTCGTTCGAACGCCCCTTATATGTGGAGATAGAGAAAATGTGTCATTTTGGATCGCACTCCGGCTCGTGTCGGTCCCAGAGCCGATTTCCTCACCTTTTCTTCCATTTTGGCAGGATCCTTCGAAAACGCGGATGACGTCGAGGGAGCGATACCGAATTTACTTTCGCTGCGTCTCCCCTTTTTCCCCGTCGGAGTCGACTGCTTCCACGACTTTGATTTTTTCTTCCGACGAAAGCTGCCGGCGTCTCTCCTCGACGAGGTTCCGGTCGCATCCGGCCACATTCGGCATCTTACCTTGCGCTTTTCGTGCCACGATATAGGGGAAACGGAGGATTCTGGCTCTCTCGAGGTCCAAAGGGAAGGAGGGGGCCGTCGCGAAACCACAGACGATCGTCTCTCGGTAAACGATGTTTTTTCGCCACGCGTGACTACCATACGTACGAGGACCGGAAAAAAGCGTTCGTTGTATCGAACGATTCGTCGTAACTGGTATCAATTTAACGAGATCTACTAAGTACTGTTGCTCGAGGCCATCGGTCGGGGCTGGGAAATGTTTTCGTTATGGTCAGATTTTCGTCGTAACGAGATTTGAACTGTATAGCTATATAATAACATAACCGTATATCCTGCCGGTTATCGGATCCTCCGTCTCGAATCTTTTTACTCCCCAGGTCGGGGCAGTCTCTCGGAGGTGGGGGTAAGATGGGACTCCTCCCCCGGGGACTCCTCCCCCTCGTATCTTCTGGCTACCACCCTGAGGTCCACGGTCGACGAGGACATGGCCAAGAGGTCGAGCGCAATCCCTCGTAGGGCCACCGACGGATCCGGAACCCGAGAGAGAAGAGAGAAACGTTCGCGAAGGCTCGAAGGACGGCGCCTGCCCGACGTCCAGCGACATCCGGCCACCGAACATCCATCCGGGCTTCGCGTTCCCCCGTGAGCGCTTCGACGCGGACGGCCGGGATCGGGGGACGCAAAGGTTCTACGGGACGCAGTTTCCGCATTCTGGGTGGGTCTAGGTGGGTCTGGGTGGAGACTCTTAGGGCGGGTCGTTGCGCCGTCTCGGAAGGTGACGTCAGCCTGCCGGAAGAATCTGCTGCCGTTCTCGCGAGTTCGAGCCGGTCCGGAGTTCGAAACGTACGATGATGCCTTCCCGGACGGGATACTCGCGAGACCCGGATGCCTCGTCGGACTGGGAGGCCGAAGTTGCCATCGGAGAGCGTAGGCGGGCGTGAGCGTGAGCCTGTCACTCGTCGCCCATCCATCTTTGCCTTTGGGCAGATTGGCAGCGTCAGACCGTCGCGTCTCTCCGCACGTGGAGGACTGGACTCCGCGTATCGGAAGAGGGGTGAAGTGCGAGGGAGAGGGATAGGGGGTGAAGGGGGAGAGGGGGAGGGAAGGGGGAAGGGGGTGGGGCATCAGGCGCATGCACGTGTCACCTCGGTCTTAGAAGGTTCGGCGGGAATTTTCGAGGCACGGGCGACCCGTCCCAAGCCGACATGACCGGACTTGATGATTCTAATCGAGTTCTATCGGGTCGGGTGATGAGGGGCAAACGCGAAACGTTTACGGCCGTGCGTGCGAATGTGAACCGTACCGACATCGGCAAGCTCATGCGAATCTTGTCGAACGGCAAAGATCTCCGGTGACGTTGGCGTCATCTGATTACACGATCCAGTTCGCCGAAACGGACGGAGATGGCAGGATCGAACACGGAGGAATGCATTTTCCCCCATAACGAATTCTACGCCATTCTTTTGACACAAAACGGAGAAGGCGGCTCACTCGCCATGTGCGTGGCTTAATTAGACAGGTTGAATGGCTGATGCAATACCGTCTGCTTTTGCATTTTTCTTTTTTTACGAGCATACAAAATGAAAGAGCCAAAGGAAAGTTACTCGGAGCGAAGAGCAGCTATTCCATCAGCCACTGCTGAAATAGCATCTTTTCATACTGCGATGAACACCCGGAAAACCAAAGGTAACCATTGGCAACTGAAACGTTTGGGTTCACGATGCGCTGGCCTCCCTCACAATGGCAGGCACCGATCTGGCAAAAACGCTTTCTTCAGTTAGTGACAAGAGGCTGGTGTCCTATCATCGACAGATCTGAATGCGTCGCTCAGGGCGGTCATTGGGGGAGTCGGGTTGTCAAGCAGCCACCAAATGCAGAAGTCCTTACCCTCTAACCTTGCCAATAGGAAGGACCAGCCTTGGGCCTTGGGCCGAGAACAAAGAATGCGCAACGGCCTCGCTCGCGCAAGGCACCCTCTTCCGCCTCAAGCGATTTACCGGTTTCTCCCCCTCAGTCTTTCTCCATCAACCGTTGCATCTCCAGCCTGTAAGTCAACGCTCCACTATTATTTTATTTGTGCGTGTAACAGTATTGGGTATGTACTGAATGTTTGTGAATTTTCCTTGTCTTAGAGAGTCCGGACAGAGGGGGCGGCGAAACGAAGAAGAGGACGCTACAGAGGACCACAGACCTGCGCCGTACTGCTCCTATCTCCAGGAACTAAGTTTTATATCCTTTTGAAGTCCTATGGTAGTCTTGTATTGAGGAATTTGTGATGTGCTGTATTTGTATTTTAAGTTAAAACATTTCATGCCTCGTACGTAAAGTATGTGCCCGAGTTCCCATTCATTCAAGTTTCTGTCCATTACTTAAAATTGACGTTTAATTTCAAATGCGTTCAACATGTGCCTCTGTTCCCAAATAAGTTAAAGTTTTAGGAACTTATTTCTTATCCGCTGCTTTCCATGAACACTTTTATGCCATTTAATATGTTAATGCCTTTCATGTCATGATTACTTATGTTTCTATCTATTATTTAAAGTAACTTTTAATATCAAACAATATACATTCTGTAAGTGCCTCTGTTCCCAATAAGGTTAAGATTCTTGTATTTTTATTTTTATTTCATGTATTGTCATGTTGTATTTTGAATGTATTTTGTTGTATTGCATTTTTGACGTTGTACTAATTTGTGTTTTGAGTTTTAAGTTTTTAGAAGGATCAAGAGGTGGAGAGATGTCAGCCAGCGCCTGGAGGAATCATCGCAGAAGACATCTCCAACGTCAGGAAAGTACTCCAGTAACTTTTCCCCCTTTTTTCCCTTTTCCTTTAAAGATTACTTTTTACTTTTATTTCATGTATTGTTATGTTGTATTTTGCATGTATATTGTTGTATTGCATTTTTGACGTTGTACTAATTTGTGTTTTGAGTTTTAAGTTTTTAGAAGGATCAAGAGGTGGAGAGATGTCAGCCAGCGCCTGGAGGAATCATCACAGAAGACATCACCAACTTCAGGAAAGTACTCCAGTAACTTTTCCCCTTTTTTTCCCTTTTCCTTTAAAGATTACTTTTTACTTTTATTTCATGTATTGTTATGTTGTATTTTGAATGTATTTTGTTGTATTGCATTTTTGACGTTGTACTAATTTGTGTTTTGAGTTTTAAGTTTTTAGAAGGATCAAGAGGTGGAGAGATGTCAGCCAGCGCCTGGAGGAATCATCACAGAAGACATCACCAACTTCAGGAAAGTACTCCAGTAACTTTCTCTCCTTTTTTTCTATTTTCCTTTAAAGTTTACTCTTTCATTTTTATTTCATGCACTGTTTTATTTAATTTTTTAAATTTATGCTTTTTAATTTAAATTGGTTAATTTCTTTAATTTTGGGAACAGAGGCACTTTCTTTACTATTAGGCTTATTTGTTTTGTTAAAATTGCGTTAACATTTTCCTTTAAAGTTTACTTTTTATATTCATTTCATGTATTGTTCTATTGTATTTTGAATATATTTTGTTGTATTACATTTTTGACGTTGTACTAATTTGTATTTTGAGTTTTACGTTTTTAGAAGGATCAAGAGATGCAGAGAGATGTCAGCCAGCGCCTGGAGGAATCATCATTTATTAGGTCGCCAGCATCCAAGAAGCTCTACAGTAACTTCTCCTTTTGATCTTCATATTTTTATTTTTTCCCCACAATTTTCGATTGATATATTCTCATCTGATGTTTGCATATCTTTTTTCATAGATCAAGTGTTGGAGAGAAACGCCCACGTCGGAAGACCTCTTCATTTCTTAGGGCGCCAGCATGCAAGAAGCTCTACTGTAACTTCCCCTCACCTTTTTTTATTTTCGATTTTCGATTCATGGATTCTCACCTCTGATGTGATTGCATTTTTTCTCACAGATCAAGATGGAGAGAGACCTCAACCAGCGCCTGGAGGAATCATCGCAGAAGACATCACCAACCTTCTCCCTTCTTCCCTTTTGCTTTGAAGTTTACTTTTTCATTTTTTTTTCATGCACTGTTTTATTTAATTTTGGGAACAGAGGCACATATTTATTATTAGGCTTATTTGTTTTGTTAAAATTGCGTTAACCTTTTCTTTTAAAATTTACTTTTTATATTGATTTCATGTATTGTTCTATTGTATTTTGAATGTATTTTGTTGTATTGCATTTTTGACGTTGTACTAATTTGTGTTTTGAGTTTTAAGTTTTTAGAAGGATCAAGAGATGCAGAGAGATGTCAGGCAGCGCCTGGAGGAATCATCATTTATTAGGTCGCCAGGATCCAAGAAGCTCTACAGTAACTTCTCCTTTTGTTCTTCATATTTTTATTTTCCCCCCCCCAATTTTCGATTGATATATTCTCATCTGATGTTTGCATATCTCTTTTCATAGATCAAGTGTTGGAGAGAAACGCCCACTTCGGAAGACCTCTTCATTTCTTAGGTCGCCAGCATGCAAGAAGCTCTACTGTAACTTCCCCTCACCTTTTTTATTTTCGATTTTCGATTTTCGATTCATGGATTCTCACCTCTGATGTGATTGCATTTTTTCTCACAGATCAAGATGGAGAGAGATGTCAGCCAGCGCCTGGAGGAATCATCATTTATTAGGTCGCCAGCATCCAAGAAGCTCTACAGTAACTTCTCCTTTTGATCTTCATATTTTTTTTTTTTCCCCCCAATTTTCGATTGATATATTCTCATCTGATGTTTGCATATCTTTTTTCATAGATCAAGTGTTGGAGAGAAACGCCCACGTCGGAAGACCTCTTCATTTCTTAGGGCGCCAGCATGCAAGAAGCTCTACTGTAACTTCCTCTCACCTTTTTTATTTTCGATTTTCGATTCATGGATTCTCACCTCTGATGTGATTGCATTTTTTCTCACAGATCAAGATGGAGAGAGACCTCAGCCAGCGCCTGGAGGAATCATCATTTATTAGGTCGCCAGCATCCAAGAAGCTCTACAGTAACTTCTCCTTTTGATCTTCATATTTTTATTTTTTCCCCCCAATTTTCGATTGATATATTCTCATCTGATGTTTGCATATCTTACCTATCTATACCAGCCCCTTTATGGTATGATTTCTCACGTCTTCTTTTAGGATCCGACTCCGGGACTGGAATCGATGGCTTTGATGCCTTGACCTCTCCCTAATCTTCTTTTCTGAGAAGACCCGAGTTCTATCACAGAAGTTCTACGTCCCTGGAGACCAGTGAGGTTCCTTCGTCCTTCTTTTCGACCAACCTCATGGCTGTTTTGAGTATCCTGGACCTGATGTACACGCCATTGGACCTTTATTGACTTCATTGTCGTGAACTTGCGGTTTTGACTGTCCCCTGGCGCAAGACGTTTGAAACTCGACAACACCGACCAGTGGTGCTTGCACGTGTCTTGACTTTAGTTGATTTAGTTTGCATTCCTCTATTGGTGCCTTCTGCTGGTGTGGTTTATGTTGTCACGTTATCATTCTATGTTCCTTTATCTTTGTTGTTTTCTTGTTTTTACCTCAGAGATGATGTTATTAAATGTATTGCGCGAAAATGGATGTGTCTGTTGTGATGTCCAATGTTTTAGGGCTCCTGAGAAGGGAATAGATTTGTATTCAACACCGAACCCATGCTGACTGTCATGTTCTTTCTTTTTATGTTTCACACTTCATTGGACAATTCATTGGTCCTGAACTGCTGTGATCGACTTTCTTACTTTGTTATTTATGAATGAATGAATTTTCTGAAAAGGTTTTATTAATAAAAATAAGGTGTCTTCCGATTGAGTGGTCACCTCATCACTGGTCAGATTGTTGATTGATTTCTTTTTATTGAACGAATTCAAAGGCGAATGGATTCCAGACTTGGAGTTCAGTTCAATGAAGTTCGAAAAAGTGCAACAGATTCCCTGTTTCTCTTCTGCAAGGAGACATGACTTGACATCACATGGTGCCACCGAAACAGGAAAAGCTCTGAATTAACGATGCTGATCGTGTTCGTGTTTCGCCGGTCTTGCTGTCGCCCCAGTGTTTTATCCCCACGTGGAGAAAAATATCCGGCAATACAATAGAGTCCATTATCCAGAATAAACATCCAGTCAACGTGTTAATTTTCCAGACGATGTTTCCAGTATGATGACCACCGTTTGTTGTTTCTTCGATGATTGCCCCTCACCTTGCAAAGTGCAAAATTTCTATGACGAAGCCCCTGCGTCCACTAAGACAGATTTTCATCATGCACCAAGTTGATTGGATTTGAAAGAAAGAAGCACTTTATTACATCATAGCATGGTTTTTTTGTAAGTCGAACAATGAATCACAGAGAGTCACAGAAGGGCAGAGTAGAGTTGGCTTCCTCTATTCCGACATTGCCCACTTGGTGAATGAGCTTGCGTTCTTGTGGCAGGACCATAGATGATATGTGCTGGCTGACTCAACCTACACACCTTCCTGAAAAGAATGTTGTCCCTGCCCTAAGGTGCATCTAATCATGCTAGCCATGTGCCACCAAGAAACGTTAACAGAAGATCTGATTAAGGAAATGAATCTCCTAGAAAAGGAGCAGGTCCATCAATACTGGATGGATGTTGAAAAAAAGCCACAGGATATGGAAGAGGATTTCTGGAAGACCCCAAGTACGGAACGTGAGCAGATAAATGCTCAGTGAATTGGGTCTGTGCTTATGGAGAACTAGCTATTAATCAACTATGACGTAGAAGGCATGCTAGAACAATTAAATGCAAGTGCCATGAGAGAGAAATGTGTTACTGGTGTAGGTGCTCATGGCAATCCTATTCTCTCTCAACCCTACCATCATACTAGCAAGGAAATCCACTTAAATTTCTTTAAAAAAAGTTCACTAGTTGCCATTCCCTTCCTAACAAGTTGGTTTGGGTTGGTAACTTCTCCTCACCCACCTAATCTTTGGCAATACTGGCAAGTTGCAATGCACCAACTAAGAATATGTGTATGTGCAGCAACACCACACACTATAGGCAACAGAGAGAGATAAAAAATGAGAATATTTTCATATTTTGATGTTTAAAGCAGCTTCTCTCTCATTTTCTGAACCAGGTAAACAATCCAGTAGATCAAATGAATCTTGAATGGTATGCTGTCAAAAGGTGCCTCAACATACAGAGTTAATCATATATCATAGTTGATAAGAGAAAATATACAAGGTATAATTTATTAAATTGATGTATCCTTTTGCATAAGTTGTAAAATACAGTATACTGGGTACATTTTGCTGCCTGACACTACTACCACCTGTCATTGTAAATGTGAAAGTTGCTATCTGTCTCAGCAAAGACATTTGCTCAACATATATGGTATGTTTCATGCTCTGAATACTCTAAATAATGCAGTCCATCATCAACTTCGGTATATTTGCAGGCTTCATGATGGATGCCTTTTTTTATGCGACACTTTCAGAATGGCCATGGCAGCAGACTGCCAAAACTACTTTGTACATAGGTACATTTGGAAATTGCACTTGCTGTTGTCATAAAAGTTGCAGTCAAAATGGTGGGAGGTGTGCACCTTGCAGTGAATATGAAATTACAAAATGCAATAATTGTCCCAAGTTGACAATAATGATTGCATACACAGGTGAAAGGTTTGGAAACAAACTGCTCCTTAACTGATCCGTAATTGCAACCTTCCCATGGAGTTTCCATCCTGCATGATTAAAGGGCATGGTAGTATACCATGCCCTTAGAATTGATCTTGTTAGCTTGTCTTGGGAGTTGTGGCTCATGCCTGGGCCACAACTCCCAACTTCCTGCATATGGTTGGATTTGATGACTATTTCAGTTGGGCTCACTTTTATGTTTATTTTCTAATACCCTGTTTGATTTGGATTCATGATTTTCACTTGAAAGCACATTTTGGTATGTTTCTTTATGCATTTTGCAAAAGTTCTGTTTGTTGACATTATGATTTGGTTCCAGTGATAGTGCTGTTCTATCCTCTTGCCTGCAGTGCACCCTGCATATTTTTTTCATTGTGATTGATGGCATTTTTATGTCCTCTTTCTTTACCCTTGTCAACTGTATTCTTTGTAATTGTTAGAGATGTAACAATCCAACACTGATGACCCTTTAACCAATACTGACTATCCTTTAACTGATATTGGAAGGAAACCCATACCAAATGCTAAGTGTGGAATGTACTTATTGTTTGGTATCGGTTTGTTCCATATTATGTATATAAGGTATTATACAAAATATGCCTTTTCTCCTTTTGACTGGGAGCAGGAGAATGGCTGCAAACCAGTGGCACCATTTTTTTTAGTCTTCCATCTAATGTCTCCACATGCTCCCAGTGTATTTGTCTCAATCGCTTTTCTGGGCTAGATCAAGTCTGTAATAACCACCTGCCTCCCTTCAGCATTTTAGTATTGTCTAACTTTAGATGTGTAGTCATTTTGGGAAGCTCCATACTTGCAAGATATGAAGGAGTTATTGAAATCTGAACTGGGATGGAAATGAGACAGTGAATGAAAAGTGGGTGGAGCTTAAGATTTGTTTCTTTATGGATAATTACAAAATGTCCTGGGTGGGGGATTACATCATCAACATGCCCTCTGTACAAGCTATCATAATAAATTTAAAAAATACAGTAAGCATTTACATTGGCATTACAAACTGTGGTCATCTCCCTCTGCCATGCACATGAACCTCCATTGCTCAATAGTGTTCTCTTATCCCGGGGTTTCTTTCTTTATTTACTGTTATTTATCTCTGGCTTTTATTTATATCTAATGAATGAAAAAATTTTAGTCCTTAGGTCCTCTTGCCTTTTGTGATATCCACTAGTCTACCACATCTACCATCAATTGAATAGGAAAGCACTCATGGGAGATGATTATTGGTACTCCCAGAAATGTGAGGTATTGAAGCCATTCACAGGAATCAAAGATAGTGAGCAAGCAGTTGCAAGATCATCTAGTGGAATTTCAGATTACATTTTATGGCATTGAAGAATGCTTATCCAAATACCATATTCTGAGTGACCCTTGGATGTTTGAGCACATTACTTGCAATAATGGTCACTCTCAATTTCACCATCAGCACAAAAAACAACCCCCTTCAGTGCAAGCAAACAACATATGAAGGAGTAACAAAGGAATAAAATGGTTGGAAAACCCAAAATGAGCAATGAAAACATTCTCTTTCTCCAAGAACTTGTTAAAAACCAAAGTCTCATCTCTATGTCAACATTATTGATATTACTGCTGCTGAAGAATATGCTGGTAGCAATGATAACTTGTAGTGTACAAGGTGGCCCAAAAGTCAGGACCTATTGGGATTTCAGGTTCCTGTTTGCCAATAGCATCCAAACATTTTTTATTCTTTTAACAATTAATGCTTGAGCTCATCTCAACATTTGAACAGTTATCTTGGGACACTTGTCTCTTATTTGTAGGGCTGAAAGGCAAAGTGGTTCATCTGCAAAAATTTATATCCTGAAGCTCCACATAGAATGAGTGAATATTCCTGTGACCATAATGTTAAAGTGAGAAAAAATGGTATGTATTGATAGATCACTTTATCCTTTACTTAATTCCAAAAACTATAATTTTCTGTGAAAGGAAGAAGGTCCTAAAAGCACAAAACCAGCAACACATTTTTCTGAAAATTTTTTGCAGATATACCACTTTGCTCTCTAATTATTCTTTGGTTCTGGGATGTTCATCATAGAGGGTCAACTTTAGATGCCCCCTGCAGTAAGAAGTTGAGTGGCATGAGGCCCAGTGACCAAGGTGGCCATTCAATTGAAGTATAAATCACAATTACTACAATACAACTATGAAATCCATAGGGATCCTGACTTTTGGGCCACCCTGTATATGCCCACTTGTCACATTCTTCTCTCTGAATTTGAAATATCTCCAGGCACAAGATGCTGAGAAATAATGCTGGCTCATTTTCTCTCAGGTGGCTCTTCATCCCATTTGGGATTTTAATTTTCTCTCATTTATGATAATTTTGAGTTTGTATAATCATGCTAAAGTAACTTTTCTCTTATCCCTAAGCATTTGCTGCAAGAAATTCCAAGCAAGTGCTGATATAAAAATTTTTTTTTTCTTCAATGAGATTCCTGGATTCTTGCATTATCATTGTTAATGCAATGACTACTGGCAATGGCTTCCAATTGTTTCCCCAAGTGTGACCCCATTCATACTTTAGCAAATTCTTTCAACCCCAATGTCAAGTCATGCACAGACAAGATAAAAATTCACCTGTTGAAAATATTGTATTATGACAAATGTACAGTTGACTCTCATTAGGAGGGCTGACTCTTCTGCACTTCCATCAAGAGGGGGGGGGGAAAAAATTATTCCTTCTGGATGGGGGAAAATTCAATATATCCTGCATAGTTTCTATCTGGGAACACAGAAATTCTTTCATTACATCGGGAATTTCTTTATACCCGATTTAGTTATATCCAAATTTTTCAGCATGGGTGTCTATGGCTGGGCAATGTCAAGGATTTCAGTTAGACTGATTTTTTGTTATGTTGGTGTTCGTATTTAAACGCAACATAGGGAATATTTTGATGCCTGTAGGCGGAGGTCGGCGAATGTTATATGGCCCACCGGGTTGCATATTTGCACAGATACTACACACCAGAGATAGGTATCAGCCTTCCAGATATGCAACCCAGTCAGCTAAAAGGCAGGCCCAGAACTCCACAAACAGGTGGCAAAAACTTCCCTAAGTTGCATTTAAATACAAACACACTGTAGACAGACAGTTTTGCAACCCCAAAGTTTGGAACTGCTGTTATAGTGTATGGTCACTCATTCACAGACAGTCACCTATTTACGGACAATTTTCAGTTTTGCCATAACCGTGACATCACTTATTTTCTGCACCATGGTTTGACACAGATTCCCCAACATTTTAGCTGGTTTTTGTGCACAAAAATCACAATTCATCAACCTAGTGTGGAAATCAAACACAAATCTCCAGTTTTCTCGATAGCAAATGTGAATAAAGCAATTTGCAGAGAGGAAATCAACAGTGTTTGAAGATGAAAATAGACGTTTCATTTCTGGTCGTGACACAACAATACGAGATTCACACGTGAGGCACATGATCATACTGAGCAACAGCGTTCTAGCACCAGGGATACACATTTGATTTTTTGGGGACAAGGAAACCTAGGCAGACAATGGAACTTCCACAGGAATGATCCAAGTTGTGGTAAATTGACACAAATGGATCAAATTCACACATTGCTGTATTCCAAAGCAAATGAACAGAAGACACTTAAGACAGCTGGATATAAGAGACTGAATATGGTATGTTTTGTCAGTCTGATTTTCCCATTGCCCCACATTTTATCCATGAGGCACTGAATGGACATGAAAATGAGAAACGAGAAGGGAAACTTGTGGAAATAAGGCACAAAAATCATTGTACCACAAAAAGTGGAACTGAAATACTGGACAAGGTAATAAATCAGAATACTCAGCTTTCAACTAAGCACCATCACTGTGGCATTGAAACATTAGGCAGGGTGGCACTGTAACAAATTAATTATTTTTTGCCTAATTTGTACCTTGAAAAGTAAATGGAAGTCCTCTAAATATATATATGATGATAGGAATAACTTGACTATCCTGCATTCCATAATTCCCACTGCTAAGCAAATCCTCAGTCACAAAATATTGCAATCTAAATGTTGATACTGACCCTCTGCATTATTCTCAATTTCTGCTTATCCTGGGAACTCCATGCTTATTCCTTTTTCTCATCTGATCACTTAGATCACTCATCAACAATTCCATGGATCATCATTGCAAAGATAAGAGTATATTAAACAACATTATTAAACAACAAAAAAATAGGAAGCAATATGGCTCAAGGTTCAAGACCCCAAAACATTGTTTTAAAGCCACTGAAACATCTCAACTCATTCACATTGGATCATTTTAGATGCACGATGTATGGAAACCTGAATTGAATTTGAACCAGATCCTTCCATCTGAATATTTAAAAATGGGATACAGTCAAAACTCAATTTGGGGCTTGAATATCAACTAACATAGTAGTAATTTATAGACAAACACATGTACAGAAATCTTCCAATCACAATGAACAGCTTCCTACCATCCATGACAAAGATTAAAAAAAAAAAACCTATTTGACAGTATGTAGATAATTTCAATTCCTTGCCAGCAAGACCATGACTATTGTGGGTGACTATATCAAGTGCAGGCAGGTAGAAATTAATTCTGGCTCAGACTTATCCCACATGACCATAGAACATTCACATTAGTAAAACATGGAGAGGACTGGAGTCATTCTCCTGCAATATTTTCTGTCAATCAATATCTTTTGGATTTCCTTCACAGGCAATCAACGGATAGTAAAACTAGTAGAATAAGTTTCTCATTGGACCTTCTATCCATGGTAGGTACCAAGTAGCTAAAAAGGTACAATATTCCTCTTGTACCCAGGCATCTTTAGATGAAGTTCTTGAACATCATCAAGCCATGCTCTTATTTTTTCCAATGTCATGGGGGCATCAACAGCCATGAGAATAGAGAAAGATTAAAGGAGAAGAAGCAAGAAGGTTTCCTTCAAGGTGCAACTGCTCTCACACAGGTGCCAATGTGCACAGCAACAGGTCAAGTACTTTAGATAACTGAAAGGAACATACCACATAACTATAAGAATAGAGATCTAAAATAGTGGAATTCCATGTCACCGGGTCTGGTGGTTATTACCAACAGCAGCCATGTTTCCTATATAGCAACGTTTTTTTCCAGCTATTTATCTTTCACTTTAAATTGACTTGGTTTGATGCCTTAGCTCCACTTACATGCAGATATTGCTCAAACTGGTCAAAATGGTTACGCCTAGGATACGCAATGTAGAATAAGGCACATGTACTGCTGTGGCCCTTTTGCAAGCTATCATGTAGGGTTACCAGTTCCAGTTCTATACATTCTCAAGTCTTTCCCCCATTACATGCATGGGATCTAAACTCAAATGAGCAACAGACATCACACTTTTTTTTACCTAAGTTAAGAGATCAGGATTTCTCCACATATCTATGCCTGGCTGGGAATTGTCTGATTATCACAATCCCCATCCATCTCTTACAGGAATGTTGTTTTTTCCTAACAAATAATTCCCTTCCACCCTTTCGAGAATGTACTTTGAAAAATGACAGTAAAAAAGACAAATGGAAGCTTCAGGTGAAAGTGACGATCGGAGAAAGCGTGACCATCTGTGACTTGCACGTGAGATCATATGTTTTTGAATGGCATTCTTACTCTCACAGTTCCAGACATGAAAAATATCATCAGGTATCATCAATAACTAGCAGCAAGCAAGGCCCCTAAGTAATTCCTGGCTAGAAAAACCATCAAGATGATCAAAATCCTAAATTTGTATTGTGTTGCATGCTAATGCACTTTGGTTCTGACTTAATATGCTATCACACATACAGTAGGTGTAACTAAGCTGGGTGATCAAGCAAAAATTGGTCAACATTATTATACCCATAGAAAGGAGAACACACGAGTGCAAACTCAACAGAAAATATTGCTCGTGCTTCCAATTCACACACTTTCAAGAGGAGACATTGGCATACTCTGTGTCCTCAGAAAAGAGGAGGTTGAGTTGGGCAAATGAAGGGCGCTCCTCTGCCTCATATGTCCAACACCGCAGCATCAGGTCGTAGATGAACTGAGGGCAGAGATCAGGCTTCTTCAGCCTTTCCCCTCGTTCTACTAATTCCAACACCTACATCAGAAGGACATGAGAAACAGAAATGCAGCTTCCCCAATCAAATGACAGAGATGGAGCAACAAGTAACCTGAGATCCTCGGAGTTCTCCATATGGGTGTTCTCCAAAGGTGTAGATCTCCCATAGAGTGACTCCAAAGCTCCAAATGTCACTTTTGAGCGAGAAGTGACTGAAATTTACAGCTTCTGGGGCATACCTATAAGGAGAGCATGGACATCTACATATACTAGTTCAACAGGTGCTATGAAGGGGAAATAGAAAAAAATTTTGAATGATCCTAATTCAAATTCATGTGGAGAACTTCATCTTATTATATCATATCTTGAAGAATGAAAAACAGGGCTCCATATGAGAATTTAAGGTTAACCCTTTTAGTGCTGTACAGCAATTTTGCAAGTAGTAGACATGGCCACATCAAACTAAGTGTTAAAGGACTCCTGGATTAGAACAAAGCTGAGACTTTCTTCTATGAGAAATATTATGCAACTGCATGCCGAAATGGAAATTCTTCAGATATGCAGCCTGATGGTCATATAGAAATTTGGGAAAATCGTTCCCCTCAACACATTTGAAATAACCTTGCACAAATCAGTTACCATTTAACAGGCCAGCGTCCACCCCGTTGAGCGCGGTAGTAGTCTTTGTTGGTGCCAAGTGCCCGTGAGTGGCCAAAGTCCCCAACTTTGACATGGTCCCAAGATGCGAGGAGGAGATTGCGACAGGCTAAGTCACGGTGCACATAGCGCTTCTCTTCCAAGTACATCATCCCTGCATCAAAACCATATACCACCTTGAGGTCTTCTTTAAAAATGAAAAGCTCAGGTAAAAAATAATGTCATCATTTACAATCAATTAGAATGGGCCCAGTCAAAAGGATTGCCATGAATTAGGGACATTTTTGCTATATACCAGTACCTCATCTTTAATTGCACTGGCACTGCAGTACAAAGGTGCTTTCACATGCAAAGCTCTCAAGAGTGCATCTATGATATTAAGACAGGATTCTGCACATATGCAGAAGTGGAGGAGAAGCAGCTTACCTCGAATGACCTGAGCAGCCCACAGCTTGAAGTGGTAATGGGATTTTACTGCCTTTGCCTGTGTATGCAGGATGTCCAGCAAGGAGCCCATGCTCACCAACTCTTGCACCTGCAAAACAGGATCCACCTCTCCTTAAAGCATCCATAACATCCGTCTCATCACTCACTTTGCAAGCACAGCCATGCTGCATGTAAGTGAGAGGGGCTCACCTCATTGAATGCATGGATGTTTCAAAATTAATATTAAAAAAGCAATGTTTGGCAATTGAATATAGCATAGGCCTGAAGAGAGGCTTAGTATACAAACTGAACAAATAATAGTGTCTTCATAGAAGGGTCTAGTTTTGGGTGAAGTCAAAATCATTGGCATAACATGTTTTTTGCCAGAGTTAGCCATTCCAAAGATTTTTTTGTTCATGGGAAGACATGCAATAAAATTTGGGCAATAATTTTTAGACTGAGATCTGGGTGTTATTATTTCTTGTGAAAATTTTGCTTGGAAATGCTCAACAATTTATGCTTAACGCTAAAGCCACAGAACATTTCACAATAAGAATGGCAGGTGATGCACAGAGAGGGGACTTTAGCAGTGTAAGTAGGTAGATTAATGTTGACCTGCTCCAAAAATACCTTCCCAATTACCTTCATCATTTATGAGACAAAATCCCCAGCTCTTTCTTTTTAAAGATTCAAGGGCAGAAAGACCTTATTTTACCATGACTTCTAGCTTTACAAAATTTCCTTACTTTCTGAAAATCTCATTATATCTGCTTATTGCAAGATGTGTCTTAGCATAGCATGTCATAGCAAGATGTTCCTTGATGTGCAGACAGGAAAGGAATGATGAAAATGGAACCATTGCTTAACTGTACAAGGTACAGGTATTTATTTAAGGTTTTTCCATAAATAGGTAAATACAGGGTGTCCATAAAAGAATGAAGCAATATTTGAAATTTTGATATTTCATTGTTTTAGAAGTAATCACAATTTATTTTAAATTTTGATAAATTGTGGTTACTTCTAAAACAATTAAATAAGGACTGAAAGACAGAAACTGTGGAAGTTGTTTCCCTGACTGCTAAAAAGCAAACTTTGGCACCTCCATGCCATCTCTTGAGAAGTTTTGAGTTTCTCCAAAAACATGCACTCAGCATAAACAATGGCAACATTGCAGCAAAAGGCTCTGAGTATTGCAGTTAACAAAAATGTACTTTTCCACACAAGTGCAGAGTGAGTTTCGGTTAGTTCATAAAGAGAAACCATGTTCATGGAATGCCATCAAAAGTTGGTATAAACGATTTGAAGAATCTGCATCTGCTATGCTCAGATAGACAGCAAACTTTCCTTTATCGACGTTGCTAGTTTCTTCAAATTATTTGTACCACTTAGTGATGGCATTGTGTGAAGGTGGGCTTTCCTTGCGAACTCATGAAAACTTGTGCTGCATTTGTGTGGCAGTCAATTTTTGCAAGCAACAGCCCACAGAGTGCACAGAAATGTGCACTCTCCCAATTATTTATACAGAGCTTGCACTTTCCAAGACATTACAAAATTTCTCAAGAGATGGCATGGAGGTCCTAACAGTTCATTTGTTAGCAGTCTGGAAGAGAACTTCCAGAGATTCTTTATCTTTCAATCTTTATTGTTTTATGAGAAACCATTTAAAAGTTATTAATTTTTTTAAATTGCTTCATTCTTTAATAGACACACCCTGCATATAAAAGTCACAAGACAAACTAATAGCTCAACAGGTGAGGAACATATGAAACAGAACATAGAATTACATACAACCTGCATTTAGAATACACATGAGAAGGCAATGAAAAGAGTCCCAGGAATTGGGTGCATATGAACATGACAAAATTGAAAATGAAATTATGTATTCACATTTGGAGCAACCTATCTTTTCACAGTCACTTGTTCATCTATCAATGGTAAAAAAGAATGCATTTTCCCCTGTGCAATATCATTCAAAAACCCTGTGTTTAAAAGAAAGGAAGAAACTGACAAGCATGAGCCGAGGGTGAGTGGATATTCCAACGAGGCGGACAATATAGGGATGATTGAGGCTCATCATGAGCTTAGCTTCTTGGATGAACTCATCCTGGATGTGCTTCCTCTCCTCATGCGGCAACTTCACGGCCACCTCCACCTAAACATATTCAAACTACATTGTAGTGGCAGCCTTGTCTATGGAACACCATCCACCTCTGATTCACAGGCATAATTCTTTGGACCATGAGACCAAAGAATATATTAGAATGAGGGAAATGTATGGGCTATTGAGAAATTCGTATGCAAGTTCAATGCAGGTCTGATGGGAAATTATTTTTCCCACATTATGAGGGTTCACCAAGTTACTCCTAGTACACAGGTATTACTGAAGGAGCAGATTCTACCCTAATGCTGATGTCCATGACAACAGGGGTAGAAAAACACCATTGATCAAACCATGATTTTTAACTCTTCAGCTACTGGGTAAGAACAAGGGAAATGGGACCTTGCCTTGCGACCATCAGGTGTACTCCAGATGGCCTTGCGGACGGAGCCAAACTCCCCTTCCCCGAGGGTCTCACCCAGAACAAGATTCTCACTGGCTACGTAGCCCACACGTGGAAGTGTCCTCCAAGTGTCACCATTTCCAGAGACATGTATAAGTGAAGCGTCCACACTCTCCTGCTCTCCATTCGTGGCAGGCCTCCACTTCCTGTTTTTTGGTGAATTCAGCTGCAAGGGAAAGTGAAATCATTACCTGAAAGGTTGAAAATCCTGTTGCTATTTACTAGCAATGGTCAATTTCTGTCTCTCAAGAAAATACTTATCCTGTACTGGAAATGATGACAGACTTAAAATTAGATTTGTCTAAGAAATTGGCAGTAATTACTGGAATTCATTTCCTTTTACTTCATACTTGCTGCAGCCCAACTCCAGGGACTTAGAGAATTAGTTCATAAAAGCTTTATTTGTGCAAATGAAAGTGCTTACTTGCTGCACAAACACTTAAATAAAGTAATAGTATTTTTCAAGGCAAAAAGAATGATGATGCACATGATACTTCCTCCTAGACCAGCCTATCCATAAAAGTAGTAGGACACAGTTAGCATGTACTGTGTAGGGGTTGCCATTCTGGACTAGAGGAGCAGAGAGCAAAAACTACATATTTGGCAGTTGTAGGTACTTTACCTACCTGTTCTTGTAGGTACTTTCCACTGGGTACATACCAAAGCAATATACATTCAACTCTCAATATACCGCCACTGTTGGTCTTCGCTGATTTTGGCACTATATCGAAAACTGAACATTTCTGAAATAACTCAAATGTAAAATAGAATTAGCAGAAAAAAAATCCACTTCTATTCATCCATACTGCCAATGGAGAAAAAAAACTACACAGATTTGAAAAATAATTAGCAATGTTTTGCTGACTTTCGGCTGCAAGCGCCTCCTTGTAACGACACACTTGCACTTTTTCTCTCACACTTGTAACTGTCCTTTCCTCCATTACTGGATAATGAACACACTTGAACAATCACCTGGAGAAACTTTGAACTGAAAGAGGCGTTTCTATAAGAAAGAAAAGGAGAAGCAGGATTAGGTCAGATTAAGAGGCTCCTTATGCCCCCCTAATCCCTGACATCCGTGCCAAAGCTAAGTCTTCCCTCACAATCTCATTATCAAATGGTCAAAAGGAAAGGCTAACACCATGTCATTTTTTTCCACCACAGTGGTGCATGGTATAATCATTGTAGCTGGTACGGGATGCTGCTTGGTGCTATATCGAGTACGACTTAAGTTGAATACAGCGCGTTTGTGCAAGGCAAGGTATTGGCGGATGGCGGCTTGCGAGGGTGGTGCTATAATGGGGGAGTGCCAATGATTAGCCTATGGGGAAGATTTGTTCTCAGGAAAGATTTGGCACTAAGCGAGAGTGGCAGTAAATTGGGTGGTGCTATGTCACGGGTTGACTGTACCAGTATGCTTTATAAACCATATTAGGAATCTGCCATAAAAACCTGCTTCATTTGAGAACTTTAACATCATGCAATCATATCATACCTATTTCTTCTAGCCACATCATCAACTGAACTTTTACATACCAGTCCTACAGGCTAGGGTCCTGCAATGCAAATCAGAATGGCATGGTCTGCAGGAACAGAGAGATGCAAGACCTGTGGAAGTGGTGGTGGAGAAGGGATGGCAGCTGGAGCCTCATCCTTCGATGGTGGGATGGGAGTGTTGAGCAGCAGGGGGAGTCCATCAGGCCAGCGCATGTAGTGCTCCACCAGCCTCTCAAGGCTCTCCATCAGTGGACCATCATCAATGTAATAGAAGCGTCCCTGTCAGGGAACACAGTCCACAAACTCAGCTCATTTTCAAAATGCAGCTGGAACATTTTACACTCAGGGAATTCTATGTAATTTTTGAGTAATTTGATTCTTTTCCTTTTTAACACTTCAAAATTAGGCTTATCTTGTAATATGAGTCTATACCTTTATAACCAGCCAAGATAATGCCCTACAAGGGAAATCAGTTCTGCACAACAACAATACAAGAATGACAAGTGTCTTGTGTGGATGTCACAGAAATAAGTGAAAGAAAATAAGGCCACAAATCACCTGTCGTTGTATCTCGAAGTGGTAGACGTGCCCACCAGCAAGGAGACAGAGGACATAGCTGATTCTCTTGCGAGTACTCCGCCTGAGTAGGAAGTCTCCATCTTGCCCTTGACCCAAGAGGCATTCCTCTGCATGCTGCCTGTCCTTGTGCAGGTGTAGCCAGTCACCTCGCTGTGTTGACACCTTCCCACTATCCCACTCTTCTGCAATGATCACAGAGAGAAACATACAGGGAATAAATAAAAACCATACTTCAGGCATTCATTCTGCATAATGCAATAAGGGGAAAAACCTAAGTCATCCATACAACATAAAAGAGTACAAGAATGACAAACAAATAGATAATATATACATGCAGGGTGTAACAAAAGTATGTACTCATGTGTCACTGAATGTTCAAATTGGAGAAATTCTTCAAAAGCCTCTCTTTGTCTTCTACCAGCAACATGTAACAAAACCAATTACATGTTTTCCTGTGGAGTGTAATAATGTAGTGTATAGTCACCCATCATCTTTAATAATGATTAGAGATGCAACGATATAGAATTTTGGCCAATATCCGATATACTGATAATTCCGATATTGGAAAAGAACCAATACCAATATCTATATATACATTTACATTTGCACATTCAGGGTAGATTTTGAACAGTTAACTATCTGATAATGCTGCTTTATTTCCAGGAAATATGTGTTTACTCCAGAATAAAGCTGCAATATCAGATTGTTCTCTGTTCAAAAATCCACCCTCAGGAATTAACCCCTCCACTTTTAAGTTTTATTTGGGGCCAGGCCTGATTGGGAAAGCATGAGGTGCACCAGTGGTGCACCTCATGCTTTTGCCATTTCTCCAATAGTGAGAAGAAATGTTTTCTTCATGCTGAAGCCAGGCTCCTCAATGTGGATTTTTTAAATATTACATTGGATTTGCATCAGGCATTTTATTTCCTATGTTCCATCCTAGAACTTGCAATAAGGTGGAACAGCAATTCTTTTCTTTTTTTCCAAAGTAGCACTCAGTTCAGAAAATGTCAAGAATGTCAAAGTTCCCTC
>CAJPEV010000970.1:0-83614 GCA_905338385.1 Darwinula stevensoni
CATCCACCGAGGAGGTCCGTCGACTGAGAGCCATCCACCGAGGATGTCGGGTCGGCTGAGAGCCATCCACCGAGGAGGTCCGTCGACTGAGAGCCATCCACCGAGGAGGTCGGGTCGGCTGAGAGCCATCCACCGAGGAGGTCCGTCGACTGAGAGCCATCCACCGAGGAGGTCAGGTCGGTGCAGTTCGGGAGGTATGCGCGGTCGAGTGTCTTCTGATGCGAGGTTTCGTGCGAGATGGCGTGGAAAGAATCGCCAGTCTCGTTTCGCCTGAGTTCGTGGATTTTTCTCGCTGAGGCTGATTTCTCTGGATTTACTCCGTGGTGATGCGTTCGCCTAACGTCGATCGAGATTTTGTTGGCATTCTGCGAGGTGGGAGTGCGAGCTGTCCAAAAAATCCAAAAGTGAAAATATGCAGCCAGAGTTAATCGATGCGAACCAAGGGAAAGTCTGGATGATCATTGAACTCTCTGCCTGGATTCTTATTGATTCATCTATCATTAATTAGAGGGGGGGGGGGGGAACTATCATTTGTCTGATTTGATTACCAGTCCGATTACCGACGGATCCGAGATCTGGCTCTTTCGGTCGTTTCCCCGCAGACCGATCGGGAACACGTCAAAATGACGGCATCTCCGGCAAAGGAATTGAACCGTCCTCGAGGTCGATTATAAATCGACCTTGAGGACGGTTCGACCTCGAGGTCGATTGGATGGCGGATGGCGGAATTTCGTCGAGCTCGACCGCGGAAATTTCCGCCTTCCGCAGTCGCGATTCAGTAGCTGGAGAGATTCGACATCATTAAATGAAAATTAATTAATTATTTTAATTAAATGGTAATTAAATGAAAACCGGGCAAATATTGCAAGCCAAGTATCCGCAAAAAAAAAATCGACATTTCCAAATTGGCTGTCTCAGAAATAATGGCACTCTCAGTATTCATTTAAAATATCTCTATCGTTTCAAGCCCCCTCATCCCATTTCTCTGTGCAATCTCTGTGCAATTCTCTGTGCAATTCTCTGTGCAATTCTCTGCGCAATTCTCTACGGGATTCCCACGCGACTTCTTCGGAATTCGCTTCACAGCCAATTTCGGCTGTAAGTTGGCAAAGCTGAAAACTCTGGTCATTCTCGGCAGCGTAAAAAAAAAAAAGAGACAGGTACAAGGCTGAAGTACTCACGACTACTAATTAAGTTTTAATTAGTACTAATTAAGTTTTTCCGAGACGATTTCAGCAGCACGGGGCGACTAAGATCAAGAGTGAGGGGCGTGACATAAGGGAGATATTTAAATGAGTTACTCTCTCGTGAGGGCAATTATTTCTGAGACCCGTGTTATTTGTTTATACTCAGTTGGAGAGAGTGAATTACATGCGAGGAATGATTTGGACTCGCCCGAACGTCTAAACTCTTTCCCGATGGTTTCCTGCTGATTCTTCTTCATTGCACTATTTAGTTACTATTTACTATTTAATTTTACTATTTAGTATGGTTACTATATTACTGTTTAGTCATTTGATTCCATGCAAATGGGCGTGGCTCCGTACTTCCGCGATGTACTTCTCCGAGTGGTAGTATTTAGTATTAGTATTTAGTATTAGTAGTATTTAGTTGTAGTAGTATTAAACATTTTCCGTCCATTCGGTCTCCAGCGACTGGATTGGTTCGCTGACGGACGACTATTTTTGCCGTAACGGAAATTCCGCTCCTTCCGTCGAAGGAGTCCGCCTCCGGCCAGCGGCTTCCGTTTTGTGTTAAATGCGACCGCTGGCTTCCGTTTTGTGTTAAATGCGACCGCTGGCTTCCGTTTTCCGCGCCGTTTTCCGCTCGGCATAAATCCACCTTTACCGTCCAGCGCTGTCGACCCAATCCAGGCGTCGGCGACAGCCTCCCGTCGGCGACAGCCTCCCGTCGGCGACAGCCTCCCGTCGGCGACAGCCTCCCGTCGGCGACAGCCTTCTTCCGCTCGCCTTCAGTGGCTCCTGCAGTCGCTGTGTGGGGACTGAACGGCACGCATGACCTTCCATCGCATGCTCTTGCAGCATCTCCTCACGGCACCTCCCTCGGGGCACACGGTCGTACGCTTTTTTGAGGTCCACACGTAAACATCCTCGGCTTGCTCCCGATGCCTCTCGAGGATCTGGTGGAGGGCGAAATGCCGGTGGGTGGTGCAGCGCCCCGAACGAAATTCCCACTGCTCCTCTTTGATGGCTCCTCTTGGATGGCTCCTCTCGGATGGCTCCTCTCGGATGGCTCCTCTCGCTCCCTTTTCCAGCATCTTTGGAATAGATTTTACCGGGTATGCCGAAGGAGAGATTCCTTGGCGGTTCGTTCACTCCCTTCTTAGAAAGAGGAACCGGTTTCCCAATCTTGGATTTCATCTAAACCGGGAAACTTTCCATTCTTCAGGCCGACGATGGCCTGCAGAATTTCCTCCACGGCGAGACGAGTCTCCGCGCTGAGAGGCTCCAGGTCGTACAGGTCGGTGTCGATTGTTGTTCAGGAGCTCCTCAGAGTGCTCCTCGACCCACAGAGTGCTCCTCGACCCACAGAGTGCTCCTCGACCCATAAAGTGCTCCTCAACCCTTTCATTTCGTCGCCGAATTCCTTTCACGCCGCCCGTTTCGCTTCGGCCGCGGCGCGAGCAGTCGTTTGTCGGTCTTGCATGCCCTCGAGGAGTCTCACCTACTGGACGGTACTCAATGGGTCGAACTTGTGGGTCGAAGATTGGGTCGAAAGTCCAAAAAAGTATCTCGGCGTAATCGGGTCGAATTTCGACGATGAGAATAGCATCGTCGTTGTTGCCATGACAACTGTCGGCAATGATCTCGATCAATGATCATTGATCATTTGATCGCGAGTCCGCGGCACTCAGCTAAAATTACAATTTCGAATTCTGGCGTTGCTCTCCAAACGTGAGGGAAAAGGCGGGAAAAGGCGGGAAAAGGCGGGAAAATGTGGGTATGTCAGCCAACGAAAGAGCAGAAAAGCGGGCAAACAGGCCGACAGACGTTCGTCACCGTTGCATTCCGCGGTGACTCCGCGATTCCGTCGACGATAGAGCCTTCCCGCCGGAAGCGGGAAACCGGGAGGCTCGCTTCGCCCTCCGCGGGAACTCGGACCTTCCCGCGGGCCCGCGGAGGTCTCTATCCGCGCGCTCTAGGCCTACGATCTAATTCCGCTGGGGCGAATCGATTGCCTTCTCGACGAGAAAACAATATGACCTTTTTTGGGGTGAAGTTCTCAAATCATATGCATATTGTTTATGGTTTTACCATTCGGCCATTCCCAAAAGCGGAATACGGAGCACATGAAACGCTTTTAAGCGGAAAACCCGCCCAGACGTAAAAAAACAGTGAAATCCGCGACCCTCCCAGCTGCCGAGTGCATCGGCTCCCCCCAAAAAACCCCCGAACTTTTCAAAAGCAGCATAAAAAAAACAGGGGAAGGGTAGACTCACTTCGACCCGGCGCGCCCACAGCACCCACCGCCGCCGCCACCCAGAGCCCGCAGATCCGCCTCAGCACCGCCGAATCCCGCCGAATCCGCGACATCCTCGGCCGCGAGTTTCTTCTTTCCTGCCGATCGCATTTTTCCGTCGACGAGGATTTCCTCTGTCATCTAGGATTCCGCTCGACACCGAACAGGCGAAGCTCCTTCTCTCTGTACTTCGAGCGGGGAATAGTAGTTGTCGTTTCGGTTCGAAAGATGTCGCCACTGCATGCCCGTGGGCGCGTCAAGATGGCGACGAAGGGGACATTGTTCTTATGGGGCAGGTGCGATGCTTCGCCATCAGGCGTAGGCCGAGAGTCGTTCGTGGGCTGGGCCAAACGTTATGTGACGGACAAGCCTGTGGATTAATGTTTAGGTGTGTGGTCGATAGCATGTGTAATGGCATGTATAGGCCTAATGAGTCGAGAAAGTGAGGAGGAACAGTGCAAAGGGAAACAGAAAAGTGAAAAGAACAAAGAGAGGAAGAAAGAGAAAAAATTATTCATGAGGTTTACACGATGAGCCATGCGTTGGGAAGGGCAACCTGCGTCTGATGTGGGCTGTTTGGGCTGCCAAACGGATTTGGCAGCCGGTCAGCGCTTCTGCCACGAGGCCGAAGTTGGGTCGCGCCGACGGTGAATTGAGATTAAACTCGCTGGCCCAGGCGAGACATAATTTTAGATTTTGAAGTCGGGAATTGCACGTGCTTGGATTTTGCAATTTTCGCAGATGGAGTTTAAGCCACTTCAGATACGTATTTTTAACGATGAGGATTGGATTCGCATGTGGTCAAGTGTGGGTTTGATGAAATGAGTATAGGCCTAGTTCAGTCTTTGAAGGATGAAAAGCTTTCATAACAGGGAATGTTGCAATTGCTTCTAAAAATTCTCTCCTTATTGTGCTAGAATATGCTTAATTATGTGTATCGTGGAATGAATGTGGAAATCAAACGAATGTGGTAATGTGAAATCACTATTAAATGTGATTCAGTCTTGAGTAAATTAAATTAAGAAACTGGAGTCACTCTTACCCTGTGAATCAACTGCTGTCTATGCTCAGAAGTTAGAGTTTAATTTGCTTGAGACCTAATTTTAGTTTTTTTTTTTTTTTGAAAGATGGAAAACTGCATCCACTTTGTTGGATTGTTTTGGTGAGTGTCCAGGTTAATGTAGGTGTCACGTTTGGAGGTGTTGCTGCGATGGGCATCATGTGACGCGTACTCATGTATCATGAATGACTCAAACGGTAGAACCTACCTCAATGCTGTCACAGTCAACACCAAGGTCAGCTTTTCAAAAATGACCAAAAATGTTTTCTGATTTTTCTGCGATCGAACACGAACGCTTCCGCACTGTATCTCCCCGTTTATTTGCACTCGTGTATGATGTTTAAAGGTGGTTTTGCATGTGTTTCCCAGGAATCCAGGCTGTTTTCGCCATTGCACTCGAGTCCTCCAGCGTTGCTCCTCCCGACCGACTACCCGAACTACCTCGGGAGTCCCCAGACCCCGTTCCACCATCCCTTCAGTCCACTGAGCACCCATGCCCACCCTGTCTTGTCTCACCACGGCCATGCATGGATGGAGGAGGAAGGGGAGGACAGCAACGAGAGCTCCCTCCCCTCCACCGTGGACATGCGGGCCCTCCGCGACTCGCCGGCGCACCCTGCCGTTTTTTCACCCGAGAAGCGGCCCGAACCCTCGGGGTATGAGTCGATGCTGTATCGTGTGCTTCAAGATGTAGCCTTTGCTTGAAGTATTGCAGGTGTAAACATAAAATGTAAACCTGTGAATGATCTTTTCTGCTTCTAACCATGGAGTGAAAATATGTTTTTTGGCTGTCTCAAGTTAAGCATACTACTTTCTATTTATTCTTGAAATAGTTCTCACTTAATCTCAAGAATCAGGACATATTTCTGGATTCTGTTCTGTCCTTAATAATTTGTTCCCTTGCATGATGAAGGCTGATGGAAAATTTTGTATTTTCTGTCTTATCTGAGTTTTTATTTTCTTTTGCCAGACCACCCACTAACTCAACAGTTGGTAGCTGGAGTGCTGGGGGAGAGGAAGACTCAAATTATGATGCCGAAGGGGAGACAACATCGGGTTCTGAAGACGAAGACGAGGACGATGATGGCTCTGGATCTCATTCAAGTCGAGTAAGTTGCTCACTTTCTTTATTTATGGTGATTATCCCATGCATAGTGCCCTTGAGCATTAACAACGGCAGGAATTCTTTAATACATGGTAGAGCTGGTTAATCCTTGTGAACTTCTAGGATTTTGAACTTTAGTTGGCTGCATCAATCTAGGTCTTATTTTATTGAGTCTTAGTAATAATTTACTTTTTCGTTTTTCATTGTTGATCAAAGTTATCCAAAAGTACTTGTTGAAGCCCAGAGTTTATGATGATTTAAATGGATGTTGCAAATATTTAGGAATGAGCTCAAAAACAAAGAGCTGCCATTAGCTAATGTCTCATTCTTATCAGTTGCTTTCTTAAATCAGGTTAAGAGCCTGGTGTGTCACAAATTTATTTCCAGGGACAAGTTATTCAAGATTCCATTCATTTGTGGAATTGACCTCATGTACTGTTTTTTAATGTATAACCCATATAGTGAGAGGTGTCTATAATGTATAACCAAGTGAGAGGTATCAATACCAATTGGTCATCAGTATTGCCTGAATTGGCTTTTGTTTATCATGCACTGTGGAGGAGTTACACTCGATGTTTTTCATCTTTCAGCACATGAGTATTTGGGTAGTGATCTCTTGTATTTCACCATACTTGACCCAGAACTTGATGTTTAATCTTGCAGGAGGGAAGCGACTCGGAGAGTAGCGGTCGGAGCAGCAGCGTCAGTTCCGGTGGATCGGGATCGGAGTCCGACGGACACGAGAGCGACCGGGACTCGAGCAGCTCCTCCTCCTCCTCCATCGTTCGCAAGAAGACCTCCCTGATGAAAAATAAAGCCCACGTCGACTTGAACGGACACGTGAAGAAGGCACGTCTCCGCTGCGAGACCCTTCGGTCGGCTTTCACCCGGGGATTCTCGTGTTAATTTGCCTTTAAAATATCCATTGCAGGTGAATGAAGACTTGAAGCCCCTGACTCCCTCGGTGAAAAATGAGAAGAAACCTCATACGGACAAGAAGAACGAAAATGTTGCCCCCCTCGGTGAAAGTGTCATTGAGGACAAGAAACATCATGTGAATCACAGTGAATCGCATAAGTTCAAAACACCTTCTTGTGAAGCGAGGAAACCTCACTCCTCAAACTCTGGAACCTCGGACGTCCAGAAGCCGACCCCGGGAAAGCGAGAGAACAACAGGTTGGACCACCACCGACCGGTTGCAAAGCCATCTCCAAAGAAAGCGGAGCGCGATCTCGGCAGGTCGGCAGAGACGACGAGCACGAGCGAGACCTCGTGCACGTCCAATGCATCTGCCATCATGGATGCGGTGAGACTGAGCCCAAAGAAGCGGATGTGTCGCGTGGAGAGCGACGGTGCCGTGACGACCAAGCCCGTCGAACGCCGTGCGCCGATCGGGAAGAGGCCCGAGAGCGCGAACGAGACCGGGAAGACCCCCAAGTCGCGCCAGAAGCCAGTGAGACACGTGAGTGAAACTCGGTATTCTCTGATGGATCGACCCATGTTTGCATTCTGTACCTTTTCCCAAGGAATATGTGACCATTACAGCTGTGGAGACCCATGTGGGTTGATGCAACTGCAACAGGTTGTCCCTGCAGCACATTAAGTCCTGCTATCCTGGTCTTTAAAAAACATGAACCTTAAACCTTTTGGATGGACATCCTACAGATTGACAGTTGCATGATCCCTGTGTGTTGGTCTTAGAATGATATGAAAAAAATATCCAGCCCCAGGATGGAAACAGGATTCAGAGCACACTGGTCCTGTGTGAGGCCATGAATGAACATTGGAGATCCCAATGCTTGTACCAGCGTCCATATATTTTATTCCTTATGTCCAGTTTGTATTTAAAATAATGATTAAAAAATGAGTAATCCAATGAAACCCCAGAAGTACTCCAGAGTGGCATAAGCAGAGAATTCCGCTGTTTCCCGGACTAATGACGAGCCCAATCCTGCAAAACTTGTCATTTCTTGCTTGGCCTGTTAAACCATTGCAAAAAGATCTCACCTTGATGTTCATAAAAAGAAAATCCTTTATGGAAGCCTTGGGCATTGTGGTTTCTTCTTGGGGACCTCATTTGATTACTTCATTTAAAGTCAAACTAAATTAGTTCCACTTGAAATTATTTTTAAATTTTGATTTAGCTAATTGACTACTGGCTTTAACTTCAATTGAATGGGATCATTTGATACAAGAACAGGAAATTGAGAGCTGATTGCAATTTCACTAAGTAAGTGAGTAACTGATTAAACATTCAAGATTTAATTGGTACTTATTGGTACTTAAATGTTACCTTTAGTTTCATCGTCCATTGGCATGCTTCTACAGATATGAAAAAGGTAAACAGTGGCTGTGCTGGGTTCTCCCTCTTTTTTTTTGGGGGGGGGGGGGGAAAGGGGGTTATTTATGCATGGAATTCAGGATTTCCATTTTCGTGCGGGAATTTTTCTGGGGCGGAAAAATGAAGCTCGACGGTATGAAAAGAAGCGCGGGGAGCTATTTTTTTTTATTTTTCTCACTGTGGGGCGAATCAAAATATTGACCGACGGTTGAATGAAAGATGAAGGAATGAATGGTTGGGAGGTGTGGCCGTAACCTGGTGCCAAGTGGGGCTGTCACGATGCCAGTTTTTGAAAACACGGTTGCATCGACCTGAATCGGTGGTGCATCGATTCCCGGGCGAAATATGGAAGGATGACCGGTGAAGAAGAAAGAGAGGGGTGTGTGGTTGGGGCTGGCGGTGTGTGTGGGGTTGGAAGGGTGTGTGTGGGGTTGGAAGGGTGTGTGGGGTTGGACGGAGCGGGCCGGATATGGATGGAGAGGGGGAGGAGGGAAGGGGAATAAGGACTGGCTTCCGGAGTTTCTTCGGTTGCTCTATTCGTTTTTTCTTCCTCGCGCGCTTTTCCGGGGGATCGGTTATCGTTTGTGCGCCATAAAGTTTTTTTTTTTTTGGTGCTTCTGTATGCATTGCGATGTCGGGGTGGTCATGATGTGTGCGTGACGGTGGAGCCTGTTAATAAATAAAAAAAAAGGCTGGAAACATGTCGTGTTCGATCAGTGGGTCCTTCCCCTGACCCCTTTTTGTCTAAGGGGGAGTGCGAAAGATGAGACGGTTCTTACTTAATGAGGAATGGCTGGGACGGGTTTCTCTTTCAATGTTTACGCTGTGGACTTGACCTTGGGAAGGATACCGTAAGTATGCCATGTCCCTTCGCCGTTTCCGGACGATAAAATCTTCGGGATGGAAAAAAAAAGAAACCATGGCCGTAAACGTCGGACAATTTCTGGGAAGGCGAACGTGTTCATGATCGCGGTCGTGACTCATCATTCGATTTTTTTTCGTTCTAATTTGAGACAAGGCCACCGTGGCTTCAAGTCCTTGCGCGTTTGACGAGGCTCACCGCTAACGGAGCCGAACGAGGAAGATAGGGTTGAGGAAGAAAAAAGGTGTCGTTAGTTACGCAATCGTGCCATCTTCCTGTCTCGTTTGGAGTCCCTGTGGTTGTTGGGGGGGGGGGGGGGGGGGGCCCGAGGGGGGGGGGGGGGGGGGGGGGGACGGACGGCCCTCCCTCGAGTGGGATGGATCAATCTCGCAAGCGGAAGTCCCACGTATGGTGGACGCGGGTGATTCATTCCCTCCCCCCCTTTCCCCCCCTTCCCCCCCACTCGCTCTCACCTGTCCCGTGTACGGCATAATCGCCATGGTCTGCGTGACGCGAGGGCCTCTGTGCTCAACCGACAGTCGTCGCCGCGCTCTCCCTCCTTTGTCCTCGCGTTGGCACGTCCGCCCTCTCCCATGCTGGCGCTTCTCGAGCCCTGGTTTCATCCGGTAGGATGTCGATTAGGCCTATATTCCTTGTCTTTTCTCGCTTTCCCCCGCCCTTACGTAGACTAGAGTTCGTGCCGTGTCGTTCGCGCGAAGTCGCCCCGCAGACGACAGAGGCCCGCCACTGCCCCCCCTTCCGGTCGACGAACCGACCCCCGTTTAACGACACCTGACGCAATTTCTTCCCGATCCCTCGATCGACAGGGCGTGAGGGAGCTGGTGCGGCGCGAGTCATGGAAGCACGGAGAGAGCCCGGGCTCCACCTCGTCCGAGAAGGCGCCGCGCAAGGACGACGAGCTTCGGATCTCGCGCCTGGCGAAGGAGCTGGAGCAGATCGGCAAGGATGGCATCTCAAAGTCAGCTGATAGCCTGCAGGTTGGGCTTGTTTTTTTTTTGTTTTTTTTCGAGGAAATGTTGAGATTTACAGGGTGGTCCAAATGTAATTTCGCCCAAAAGTTAATTGATATAAATACAACACATTAATAACTAAAAATTTGTTGCTGCTTACTCAGGCGTGACATCTTAAGGGGTCAGTGATATCCTCACACATATAGCAATGTATACCAAGTTTTAAATTGCAAAAAAAAAGAGTATAAATATCCAAACAAAAATTTCGCTTAAAAGTGTGAAGTTACATTTGGGCCACCCTGTAGATGCAAAGGATACTAAAGAAAAGAAGTAATTTCTGTGGCTTTATTTTTGCTTTTTATTTTTAAGTAATTAATTAATTATTTATTTTTGTCATGCCTATATTTTTTCCCATTATACGCAGGAAATCGGGCAAGAGGACTTGAACGCCATCCTGCCGGACCTCTCCTCGACGGTGGAGAAGGAGGAAGTGCGCGTCACGTTCGAGAGTCTCGAAGGGCAGAGCTCCGACGAGGAGAACTCGGGCCGGCTCGTGTCCGAGGTCCTGCAGAAGCTGGACTCCTCGTGCGACGACCAGGCGCCGGCCCAGTCGAGGAAGGCGGCGTCGAGACGGAGGAGGTCGTCCGGCGCGCCGACGCGGAAGTCGAGGCGGACGCAGTCGCCGGTGCGGCCGTCGCAGTCGGCGAGGAAGGAAGATCCGGTGAAGAAGGAAGATCCGGCGAGGAAGGAAGATCCGGTGAGGAAGGAAGATCCGGCGAGGAAGGAAGATCCGGCGAGGAAGAACGTCCGGCTCGGGGACTCGGCGAAGCGGGAGGCGCACGAGGCCCGGGGCGAGAGGAAGCACCGGACCGAGCGGAAGCGAAGACGGCGGCGGAGGAGCCGGGGAGCCCCGTCGTCCGACTCCGGATTCGCGCTGCAGCCGGATCTGGACCGCGTGGTCGAGTTCAACTGCCGGCTGAAGGAGAGGAAGATCTTGGAGAGCGAGAATCTCTTGAACCGGCCCGAGAGCGAGCTGGCCATCAAGGGCCGGATCCCGATCGCGCAGTCGGACGATGCGCTGTTGCTCCTGCCGGAGATCCGGGCGAAACTGTCGCCCTGCCCGCAGCCGTGCTTCCAGGACATCCAGAAGTCCCTGTCGGACGCGAAGGACAGGCCCGGTCGGTCGACGTCGTCCGCGAACGACCTCGACCCCGGAAGCAGTGCGACGACCGTGTCGGACTCGAGGGACCTGGGCGAAGACGCGGACGCGTCCCGCCGCGACCGCCCGCGCAAGCACCCGCACGGGCACCCGCACAGGCGCCACCACCAGTCGTGGCGGACGAAGCACCGGAACGTGCACGACCCCGTGTTGATCTCCCACGTGGACATCGTGGCCGACGACCTGGCCCGGATCTGGATCTCGAAGTGCTCCGTCGTCCCGGTGCCGAAGGCGGGGGAGGTCCTCCTCCCGACCATCTTCTGCGGGCTCAAGATGCTCAAGAAGAGGAAGCAGAGCGAGAAGTCGCGGGCGGCTGCGAAGGACGATAGGGCGAGGTGAGGCGGGTTTTGGCTGTTTTTCGTCTGGGAGGTGTTTCTCGTCTGGGAGGTGTTTCTCGTCTGGGAGGTGGTCCTCGGCTTGCGTGTGTGTCGCCTCCTCGATCGCGAGTTTGAATGTGCGATGTTGATGCTCGCGGATTGACTTCCCACTCGACTTTTTTTTTCATTTAGACGATCGCCGACGTGGTCAGACTCGCCCGAAGACTTGAAATTCTCTGTGGTCCGCAGGGGAGCGGAGAAAGGAGAGAAAGGCTGGAAGTGGGACAACGGACGGATCTCGCACGACCGGGGGAAGGTCCCCGCCGACGCGCCGCCCCGCGGGGCCGACTCCCTCTGGCCGGACGCGGACCACCGGGAGAAGGGCGGGAAGAGGGGTCGCAGCCGGAAGCCCACCGGCTCCGAGGTATCCGTTTATTTATTTATTTATTTATTTATTTATTTATTTATTTATTTATTTTTATCATCCTCGTCCGTGAAGGACTTCCGCGTATTTTGCGTTATCTGGGAGAAGTTATCGGCGATTTCTTTTTCCGGGTTGCCCCTGGAGTCGATGCGTCAGGGAGATCTCGTTCATCTCGTGGCCCTGATTCCGCTCTCGTGCAAATCCATCGCGGTACATCTTGCGGTGCTCTGACGTTAGTACTACGGGATAATGTTCCGGGAGTGTTTTTGCTCATCGTAGCGTGTGCGGTGCTCTTTTATTCTTTTATTCTCTTTTATTTATTTTATAGGGCGTTATCGTCACCCCGTCCTCGCTTGTTTGCGGAATACATGCGGCTCTTTCAATCTTCTAATGTTTTGTAAAATCTCACTATCCTGATTGTCTTTAGATGTTGAGCAGCATAATAGTTGCTACAAATGTCTGTCTGCTAATGCGGTAATGATGCAAGTCATTCATGAATGCCTTTTACCGTAGAAATGTTTGGTCGGACGTCATTTACCGTGCGGAGTTTTTCCGCATTCGTTCACGCCTCTTGCGTTAACGTCGGTTCCGTTATCTGCGCAGGAGACGTGCGAGCAGAGGCTGCCCCTGAAGAAGAGGCACCGGCACATGAACACGGTGCCGCTCAGCCCGAGCCAGGACGCGCCGCCGCCGACGTCGCACCCGGCGGAGAAGGAGGCGAGGGCGAAGAGCGAGGCGCGGGGGAAGGCGGAGGCGAAGCCCGGGAAGGGCAAGGCGAAGGGGGAGGCGGAGGAGGTCGAGGCGAAGCCCGGGAAGGGGAAGGCGAAGGGGGAGGCGGAGGAGGTGGAGGCGCTGCCGTGCCTCGAGCGGACGGACGCGCCGGAGACGCACCACAGGCTCACGCCGAAGAAGCGACACAAGCTGCACGCGGTGCAGGAATCCACGTCCGGCGAGAGGCCCGGCGACGAAGCGCGCGGTGATAAGCACCCGGGCCAGGCCGACGGGGGTCGTCGCCTGTGCGACGCGAGCGAGCCCCCGGTCCTGAAGCGCAAGGTCGGGAAAGAACTCGCCCTGGACCCGAAAAAGGTCCCGATGCAGATGCCGGTCCTGGAGCCGGAGACTAGTCACGAGGAGGCGAAGAAGCCGCGGAAGCGGCGCAGGTTCAATCGGACGGGTTTCCCGTCGTCGAGGAAGAAGAAGCGGCTCATCGCCCTCGAGAAGTATCTGGCCGACGACGACCTGCCGACCTTCGCGATCTCGCAGAAGGCGAGGAAGAGGCATCGCCACCGCCGCCGACACCCCTTTTCCTCCCGGAAGCAGATGATCATGCGGAAGAACAAGGTTCTCGTCCAGAAGAAGTCGCTGCCGCGGCGCGAGGCCAGGAAGCGGCTGCTGGAGACCGAGGGCAGGAGCCCGCAGAAGCGGTACAAAGTTCTCGACAGCGACAGCGACGATTCTGACAGGTGAGAGACGCTTTTTAAATTTTAATTTTAATTTTAATTTATTATTTTTTTTTTTTACCTGCGATCGATGATTTTCGCGGTTGACTGCCGAGAATTGCTCGTAAGATGTCTCCAGTGGCCGACTTTTGGTCAGCCCTAATCTCGAGAATTTTACCTTTCTTGCACTAATGAAAGAGGGGAAGTCGACTTCGCATCTCGAATTCCGTGCACCTTGCGTCTGCCATTATTGGCCATTATAGTGAAAGGGGAGAGAACCTTTAAAGGACTTCGTCGAGCGTGCGAAATGTTAAAAACATTCGGCGGCAGCGACCATCTCGTTGGGATGCGAGGACGAGATCTTGCATCCCGATCGGTCGCGTGCCAGAAAGATTTCGCCCCGAACCATGGATCGACCCTGATCGGTGGGTCGAACTCACTGATGGGATGTGAAACACGAAAGGAGCACGAAAGGAGCGCGAAAGGAGCGCGAACGGTCTGACGTCGAACCGGAGAGGTGTGGGGGTGGGGTCTTTCGCCTCTGACTCGCACGCCTGCTTTCTGGGGGTTGTGTATGTGGAGTTGCAGGAGTTGACTCGCCGTGGTGTCACGTGTGGGGTGGGTGGGTGCACCTTGGGGGGCGGTCGTTCCAGTCGGGAGCAACCAGTGAGCTGCCTCTTAAGGCCGTAGATGGGACTGTGTGTGGGGATCCCTGTCCAAGAGGCTCTGGTGGTTTTTATTTTGTTGTGGTGCGTGGGCCGAGCTCCTGTGTGATGCATGCGTCGCGACATCCGGTTCCTTTCTCGGTGTGTTGCAATTGAAATTGCCCGTAGATTTGCATTTCTGGCAGGTGTTCCTTCGTATTTAAAAGAAAAAAAAAAAAGGTTTTTTAAATGTCCCAAGAAAGATTCGTGACCCTGCCCATGCCTTTCAAGGGGTGAGATGTTGGAGCTTAGTTAAACTTTGAAAAAAAAAAGAGAAGTCTTGAGCTTTTTCATCGTTTTGGAGAACACGAGTTTCATCAACTGCATGTAGTTCTTAATGAGACTAAGCACTTCAGACTTGAAATCTCTTCGAACCTTTAGGATGGACTTGTTTCCCGTTTTCCTTTCCATCGAGTGGATTTTATTCCGAAGGCTTCTCGCATTTAGTGATCTCTTCTGAGAATCGTGCTCGGTGAAACGTTGCCGCCGGCACGGGGAGACGTGCGTGACGTGCCGGGTGCGTTTCGGTGGTTTTGCCACAGAGTCGGTTCCAGGTTCGGTCGTTCGTCCCACAGGGGGGAGTTGCGGTTCACGTGTCCGTTGGTGCTGGAGTCGTGCGGGGACGAGGAGGAGGAGGAGGAGGAAGGGTCGACGGACAGTCGGGAGTTGACGGTGCACTCTCCGGTGCAGAGGAGGGTGGTGCGGCTGAGTTCGAGGCTGCCGCGGAAGCGGTATCTCGGGGCGGGGCTCTTCTCGGATGACTTCAAGGGGGATCAGTGAGTCGGGGTTCTTGTCTGGGGGGGTGGTGGTGGTAGAAGGTGGTTTCTGGGGGTCTCTGCTCTCGCTGGCTTGCGGGTGGATGAGGTTTCCGACGACGGTCGAGTAGGTGCTCGATGCGAGTGATTGCCGTTTCAGGAACGACAGGGCCAAAGATCGCAGAGAAGAAGGAAGAGACGAGAAGGAGAAAGTCGTGGAGGAGGGAGAGGGGCATCTGTCCTTCCCGGGTCCGTGCTACTGTTCCCGTTGGGTGCGACAGAGGCGGATGGACTTCCGGCTGCCGTACGACATGTGGTGGCTCCATTCCAACAACAAGCTCCCTCAGCCCGTGTCTTCTGTCCCCTCGTGGAACTACCGAAAACTTCGTACCAGTATGTTCTCCGGTGCGCGGTCGATCCCGACGAGCACGCGCTCCCGTCGTGCGTCCTTGCAATGCGATGCGTCTCGTGGTTCCAGATTTCTATTACGACGTGAAGCCGGTGCAGCAGGAGATGCAGGCCTGCAGCTGCAAACCGCCCAGGAAGGGGGAGAAGGCGTGCGGGGAGGAATGCCTGAATCGCATGATCCTGGCGGAATGCAGTCCTCAGCTGTGCCCCTGCGGGAGCGACTGCGGGAACCAGCGCATCCAGCGTCACCAGTGGGCCCCCGGTCTCACGCGGTTCATGACGCCCGACAAGGTGGGTCTCGCGGAGGTTTCGCGGGACGGTCCCGTTCGAACGCGGGATTCATCCGTGCTTTTGGTTGGGCGTCGTAGGGATGGGGGATCTCGACGAAGGAAGTGATTCCGGCCGGGGAGTTCATCCTGGAGTACCTGGGTGAAGTGGTGAGCGAGAAGGAGTTTCGTAATCGCATGCAGGACCGATACCTCGACGATACCCATCATTACTGCCTTTACCTTGATGCGGGGTTGGTCATCGATGGGCACCGCATGGGGGGGGAAGGTGGGTGAATCTCTTTTTGTCTTGGTCGCTTCCAGTGCTTTCTGCTTCAATTCTCTCACCTTACTCGGTGATGCGGATATTTTGGTATTCTGGTGACGATCCACACCCTTGTGACTCGGGGAGAGATGCGCCACTGTAGGGGAAAATAAATTATGTCCGAGGCGTGTTTTGCGTCATCCGGTTGAATGTACCGTGTTGTACAGGGTGTTCCATGAGTCCGTGCTCGTAGGTAATTGGAACTATTTAATGAAATGTTCAGATTTCGGAAGTTCCTCGCCACTCCCTCTGACTTCTACCAGCAACGTGGGAAAAAAAAAACTCGTTCCACCTTTCCCTGCATCCTGTCACCCATTGTCATTAATAACAATCACCTGGAAAAGGAAAAATAAATACTTCCAATTACCTATGAGGATGTGGACTTTTGAATCACCCTGTACGGTGCCAAATATTAGTGTCAGTTATTGTTTGGAATCCCAATTCAGTAGATTCGTTGCTTGAGTAATTTCAGTTATGGTTTCAAAAACAATTGTTTTGACTAATTAAGTTTAAATAGTTCTTCAGATTCTTTATACAGAAAGTCCCCCGGAAAGACTTCCTGAATGGAAATTCAATACTTTTTTAGCTCTCCCCGAATGGATGCCATCTCAGATTGGTCGTGAATGTCTTTTTACGCTCATAGTGTAGATGTTGATCAAGCTCGAGTTTTTGGTCGAGCTGTGGTGTTAATTATCGAGTTGATGTCGGTACTTCAGGTCGGTTCGTGAATCACTCGTGCGACCCCAACTGCGAGATGCAGAAGTGGCTCGTGAACGGGCTGTATCGCATGGCCCTCTTCGCCAAGCGAGACATCAAGGCGGGCGAGGAGCTGGGCTACGACTACAACTTCTCGCTCTTCAACGCGGCCGAGGGTCAGGTGTGCAGGTGCGGGAGCGAGAATTGCCGCGAGGTGATCGGGGGGCGCGGGGCCAACGGGGGGAACGGGAAGGGGCCGAGGGAGAGGAAGAAGAAGGAGCAGCCGCCGAAGGCGCCGAGCGAGCCGCCGATGCCGCTTCGTCCGCAGGATCTCATCGCCGTGAAGGCGCTCACGGCGGCGCAGAGGGCGTACGTGCAGGAGCATGCGGTCTTCCTCTGCCGGAACTTGGAAAAGGTGATTGGGGGATTCTGGGCGGGTCTGGGGGTTGTCTGGGGGTTTCTTTCTTGCGGCGTTGGTGGTCGTTTCGGAGTCGGTGGTTGATTTGTGCGCGGGGTGATGGGACTTTCTTGTGGGGTAGGTTCGTCGAATACGAGAGCTGCTCACCATGGGTTATACCACCAAGGGAGAGCCTGGATGGAATGGAGCTGCTGATTTGTCTTCTAGTGTAATTACCCCGGAGAAGTCCCAAGAAGAGGTGAGGCTTTGTCTATCCCTCTCTGTTTAGACTTGGCAGAATTAGTGGGGGGGGGTCGATCACAAGGTGAAACATTTTATTATTTGTGTATATATTGTTAATGTCATTGACTCTTCCGATCCGAGGAGAATTTTTACGGGCATGCGTGCATTGGAAGGCCGTACGGGAAAATGTTTGATGATTATCGATGTAGACTGGGAATACTGGCCATCGGAAAATGATTGGCATGAATCTAGTTGCTGCTTTGAAGATGGATGCCCTTTGTGAAAGTGGAAAGTCTCTGGCGTGGATGGAAAGCCCGTTGTTGGTTGCAGCGGACTCTTGGTGTGACGAACACGGAAATAAAAAAAAAAAGGTTATGCGGAAGTCCTTGACGTTGGCCGGTCGAATGGCCGTAGACACCCGTGCTCAGCAATTCGGATGTGACGAAATCGGATTGAAAGAAATTTCAGATGGAACGAAGGAAGTGTCCCCGACGGTAAGTACACGGGATATACTGAATTTTCCCACGTCGAGAGGGGAAAAAAAAATCGTTTTTCTCCTTGACGGAAGTGCACGTCCGTCCTTATCACTATCCGGCCCGTCACCTCGGTCTTCGGCTGCACGACCTTCGAGAACGAAGGATTTGGCGCGTGTAGAATGTGCGTGATGGGGGGGGGGGGCGGGAATGTGGGCGAACGTGCGTGTGGCGGGGGAGGGGGGGGCGGGGGGGGGGGGGGGGGGGGGGGGGCGTGAATGTGGGCGAACGTGCGTGTGGCGGGGGACGTGAACACGGGCGAACGAGTGCGCGGCAGCTTTTCGTTTGGCCCGTTCATCCCGTGCGAGTTTCAAGAGGCTTCTGGGAGTGCGTACGCGGCGGAGGCTCTTGCACGCGAAGGGCGCTAGCTGTCGATGCGTTGACCGCGGGGTCACGTGACCCGCAGGCGGATATGGGGCGGCTGAGGGGTTGTCGTGCGTGTAACCCGCAAGAGCCGTCGGGCTCCATTGACTGTGCCATTTCCACCACCCGTTCCTATTCTTCGGTACAGATTGTGGCGTGGTATTTCGCCCTATAGGTTAAGGGGTTGATACGGGCATGGAATACTGAAATATACAGGCATGATATGGATTTAGTTCTCTGATTGGAGGTGTGTGACCCTCACACGATGTATCGAAATTCTAATAAAACGAAATGATCCCGGCGGCTTCATCGACTATGTTATAACGAGAGTCGACTGTATCAGACGGTAATGGTCTACGGTGTGATCTAACTATGCCTCTCCAATTCAAGTGGGTGTCCTTTCCTGTCGATCAGGCAAGGTCATCCGTGGAAGCATGGAGGGGGCTGTTATCGGTCCTTAGCGAAGTATCCCTGAAATTATCGGTATGAAGTCAGTGAGGCGCTAATGAATATTCTCGACTGTCGTTGTACCTGTGAGAAAATGAGAATCATATGGAACGTGTGCATCATGATCGCAGCAATGGTTTTACAAGTACATGGGATGTTTCAGGGGTGTATGATACAGCAAATGCTTTTATGTTTTTTTTTTTTTGAGTTGAATGTCTTGCACTCGATAGAGATGCTCGAGAAATGTTAACCTCGTGAAAATGCATATTTCACTGCGTTTTCTTGCAGGCGTTCCTGACGCACTTCACGGCATTGCACACGGCCCGGTCGATGCGAACGCGTCGTCTCGCACAAGCAGACGACGATCCGACGATCGCCCGGACCGCCCGCCTCGCCCAGGTCTTCCGGGAGATATTTTCCACTGTGATACGTGCCAAAGGTAAGGGAGTGGAGGTTCTCCCTCGCAGGGGGCGGGGTCAAAAAAAATTTTTTTTTTTTTCGTAGTGGGAGAGAATGGGAAGAGTGTGCCGGGGGAGGTTCTCAGCTTCCCGTCTCGCAAGAAGCATCCTGAGTTCTATCAGAATGTGGCCGGGGGGGACCTGGTGGATCTTCCCACCATCGAGAAGAATATCGTGACGGGGCATTACAAGACTCCCGAGGAGTTCGATCAGGACTTTCAGAAGCTCTTCTGGACTTTTCAGGTGTGTCTCTCTTTGTTTTTTGTGGATTCGTCCTGCTGGGAAGGTTGCCGTTTCTGTTTGGTCATTTGAACGAGATCTTCGTGTAATGAATGGAATACGAGATGGTACGGATCACAAATCAGACTGAAGTATTTCGATTTGGCAGAGACATTACGGGTCGTCTTCGGAAATCGGGACGGCGGTGAGGCGATTGAGGTGCATTTACAACGAAGCGAAGCAGGAGATGGTGAGCCCGATCCAGGACGTCCTCGGGTTCGTTCCGGCGTGCTTCCAGGTGCAGAAGCCGCAGCCGAAGAGCACCACTGGTGTGTTGTTTTTCTTCTGTTTCGTACTCGGGGCTTGAGGTGGGGGTGGGAAGGTGGGCGTTGGGCAGCGTTGTTGAGGTTATCAGAGAGAGGAAGACTTGAAGAGGTGGGAAGGGGTGAAAGGAGTTGAAGAATTTAGTGTTGGCTGTGCCGTGACGTTACTGGGACTCCCTAACAGTCAAGATAGTTGGAAGATTTGTATTAGCTGTCACTCGAGGTGGAAGTAGAGGAAGTTGAAAATATGGGGATGTTTAGATCGTGATTGAATCACAAATTTCTGCAAGTGAAGTTGTCCACGAGCTGGAAATAGATTGTCAGATTATTTTCAGTGCCCCATTTTTCTGAGCGCATGGATTTCATGGGTGTAACTTGGGAATCGTGCGACTGCAGGCTCGATCGCAGACTGTTTCATCGTGCAGCCTTATCGGCATTTCCATTGACTAAAGTCTGAGCCTGCCACGAACAGCGATTAATGATACGTTGTGCATCGATGCAGGGGAAGAGGACACGGTGCGTTGCATATGCAACCTGGTGCGAGAGGAGGGACTGATGGTGCAGTGTGAGCGCTGTGTCGTGTGGCAGCACTGTGATTGCATGGACGTTGCGGAAGGATCGGCGGAGCATTACGTCTGTGAGAAGTGCGATGGGCGGGCGGTCGACTTGGAGGTCCCGGTGCGACCGGTCGCCCTGGCGCCGACACCGACGAGTGGGGAAATGGTCACCTTCTACCTCACGCTGCTTCGAGACGATGGACTTCAAGTCCGGCAGAGTCAGTCTTGCGCTTGGTCCTTTGTTGTTTTTAGGATCGTGGTAAAATTTGTATGCATGCGTTTGTGACGGCAGATGTGGATTTGCAGGGCTCTAAGATCATGCTACGGTTTAACGTGTTTGAAAATGAGGTCGAATTCGAGTGGTATTCTCCCCGCAGCCGAATTCATGTACGTGATGCGTGACGTCCCGGCCGATCGACTGGATTCCTCCATCGAACACGCACGAAATACCTACAGCCAAGGTGGCTTCGAGGCAGAGAACCACGACATCTTCTGCATCGAGAAGCTTTGGAAGACCCAGAGGTACGTTCTCCTTCCTCAAATCCGAGATTCATCCTCGTACGAGAACGAGACACGGATTGGATCTCGTGCAGCGGAGAGCGGATGGCATTCGGTCATCACTATCTCCGGCCCCACGAGACGTTCCACGAGCCGACTCGCAAGTTCTACGTGAACGAGGTGATGAGGGTTCCCTTGTACGAGGTGATCCCCATTCGTCTCCTGGTCGGGCAGTGCTGGGTCCTGGACGTGAAGACTTTTGCACGCGGTCGGCCGATCCCGTGTCGCGAGGAGCACGTCTACGTGTGCGAGTTCCGGGTCGACAAAGCCGCTCGCATGTTCTCCAAACTCAACAAGCCAAAATTCCCTCTCTGCATGAAGCCGTTTGCCTTCGAACGATTCGAAACCCCGCTGAAACTGCAGAGGAACTTTGAGGTGTGTTCCCCAGTCGAGGGTTTTTTCACGTTCCGTTCACCTCTCTGACATCGCAGTAGGAATAACCCGGCTCGATGCGCTCCTTTCCACAGCCGCACAAAATCCCAGTGGAATTCACAAAGAAGCAGGGTGGTGGAAACGAGGGTCCGGGGAAGAAGAAATCGGGGAAGGGATCCAAGAAGGAGGAAGAGAAATCCTCCCTCCCCTTGGCTCTCTATTCGAGGGTGAGTTACGAGCGTTTTCTGCGAAACCCCTCCCGTCTCCCTTCGCACCACCGTCTCCCTTCTCCCCGGCAGAAGCGGATGAAGCGGGTCCCGCTGGACGTGATCCTCAACCGCCTCCTCGCCTCCATGCCGATGAAGGACCCCGTGGACATCAGCTACCTGCTGGACCGCAAGCGCGTCCGCAAGCGACCCAACTTCCTCGTCCCCTCCTGACTCCCCTCGGCCACGGCCGTCTAGTCTCGGCTCGGTGCGACCCCGACCCCGGGTCGCCTTGCCTCGTCTTTCACCGGAGTCGGAGGATCGGGGCACGAAAGTCTGCCCAGTACAAAAGAAAGTTGTGGTACTGGACTGTCAGTACATGCAATCGTGAGAAGCCTCAGAAGCGAAGCAGAGTACAAAGCCATTTTTTCCCCCTTTATTTTCAGAGGTGTTCAAACTCGATTGAACCGTTGAACCCCCTTTTTTTTTTTAAATCTCCCCTCTGATCCATTTCAGTTGAATTAAATCGTTGTTGTTTTTCGTCCTCTTGGTGATCCGTCTTGCTGGAATTTTATATTTCTTGAGTTGTTATTGCAAGCATTTCGACGATATTTGCATGGCACTGCATTGCATGAATTGGCAGCTAAGCAAGTCGTGTGATTGTTCGGGTGCGTTTGACTTAGGGAGGATGTTGTTTGAATGACGATGAATTTTGTTCATCTTTTAGAAGGGTATTCTCTCCTCCCGGATGCCGAAGGAGAGCATATAGAAGATGATTATTGTAATATGAAATGCATTTGTGATGATAGCAGATCCCGATTGTGTCTTTTTTTTTTTAGTCTTGCACGCCTACGAGGAACGATTGACTCCTGCCGAGTATTTTTATAGTATAATTTCTCAGTTCTCATGCCCCTTGGGGGTTGTGACTTGCGCGACCCACAGTTTGCCGAACGCTGTCACCAACTGTTCGACCAAAAAAAAACACGAGTGGTCTGTCACGCTTGTTGGCCGGCTGCCGCTCTGGCTTCCCCCTTTCATTGCTCTTAACTCCTTGCTGGAATGACGACCGATTTACGTCACTGGAAAGTCCTCAAGGGGAAGCCCCCTGCAATGAATGCCCCCCTCGTCTTTCTCGACTTCGATGAAAACTTCCGATTGGGCAGCGCAAGATTTACGGAGTTCCCCTTACTCCTTTTAAACTTATTAAATCCAAATTCCAAACAATTAAGCTTGAAATTCATGAACTTGCAACGAGTAAGGACGAGTCGGACCGCGAAACACCCGCGCTACGAACGCCAACCACGGAGTCCACTCTCGCAAAGCGTTTAACAACAGCGAAGCCCAGGAAATCGAAAGAAGCAGCAGAAACCGTGAATGCCAAAGACGTATTCTTGGCGTCACTTCTGCATCAGCGGTTGCGTCTCGAAATCAACCTCTACTTCAGACCGATTGTACGAAGCCTTACGGTGCAAATTACGAGGAGTGTTTGATAATGTTTGACCAAAAAGGGCGAAAGAAATGGTTTAGGAAAATACATTTTGTTGGCTTGCATTAATAAACTTTCTGGAACCTTCCAAAAGACGTAACACATTTTGACTCGTTCCCCATAACATTTAAGTACAACACCTTGCAATTTTTGCAGCCAAGAACACGCTGGTGATAAAATTTGACCCTGACGAGGCCCCTTCCCGGCGCACAGTGGGCAGGTGGCATCATCAATTTCTGCGGGGATGATCAACTTGGTGACAGATCACAACACTTAAATTTGCAGGGATTCCGTGCACTGCAGAAACGCTGGCAAAAGTGCATCGATATCGGCAGTGATTATGTGGGAAAAAGTATAAATATATTGTTGCTTTCTGCTATTTGGTCAAACATTTTTGGAACCACCCTCGTAGTTAAATTATAACTGCCCTATAAGTTGGGCTATTTTAATGGTGCTTGGTATGTCCACGGTTTATTCAGAGAGTCCGGCGAAAGTCACATATATCTTAAAGCAAGAAGCTTAATTTTTTTTTTAAATTCCCCTTTTGTCTATACGATTTTAGAAGTTTCCGTGAATTTCGATTTTTTTTTATCATTTAACAATCCAGTAGATTCAAGGCATCCTAAATAATGATCCAACCTGGATCCAGGAAAAACGATATCAAATACCATTGGGGGTGTCATCCAGCAAACAATTTTACGACCAAACGGGAACACCAACTACAAAGTTGATGTTGGAGAAAGTGCAGTCAACTTCTTTCCTTCTCTCCACTCGAGAGGAACGAAATGAAAAAATTATCTTTTTCGCGAAGGAGACGATGAACTCACGTTGACGATCGTGGTATTTCCGTCGACCGGGAAGCCGCCTTCAAGCCTCCCGTACCATCTCGGCTGAACCCAGGCGACGACGAAGTCGGTGAAGACGAAGCCGACGGTGACGACGTGCCCGTGGCTCTCGCTCTCCCACGTCGTCTGCCGGAAGGACGATCCAGCCGGGCTGGAAGGACCAGGTCGCCTGCAGGAGAAAGCAGTAGCCACGGAGCACCGCGGCGGAACTGCGCCAGCAGGTGGGAGAGGAATTTCGCTTGCAGGACCAGCTTCGCGCATTCGCGGAGCTCGGAGGAAAAAGAGTTTTACAGGATATCCGGGTAAACTTATGCCAAAAAATTGAAGAAAGTTCGTGTTGGGGTTGGAATGTTCCATTGAGATGGTTTCCTTTGACCATTAACGCTTTGAAGGATATAAACATACTCTTTTAAAATGGAAAACTTGTTGAATTTATGCTTGAAGTGAGGATGTTAGACCAAGAAAAAGCAAACATTTATATTTAAAAATTTGTTCACATTATTTTCAACAACTCATTCGATGTGCGATAGTGGTTAGTGCAGATAACCTATATGCACGGATGGTTACATACAGGAACCTCCGCCCTCCAAAGAATGAAATCGCGATCATTCCTCGCGGTTTCTTCAATTTTTACTTTTATTTGGCATTTTTGGTGATTTAGGATATTTAAGATGCAATAAAATTCTGAATTTCCCTTTGTTTTAAAAGGAACTGTCCATTGCAAATGTCCGACTTATCATGGAATATCAATGATAAAATCTATAGCGGTACTGATTACTCTTCGCAGGTTGCAAGAAAAAGTCAACTGGAAAAGTTTGGAAAATTGCTGATTGTCGGGACATCTTGCCTCGATTTTATGTCCCCAGCGAGGAGAATGGAAAGAATGTTGAATTTTTATATTTTAGGCGACAAAGAGAAATACCATTCCATTCGATGTTTTGTTGCATTGTTATGCGTCACGTTTACGTCCATCTGATGATACTCGGGGTAACCTGGATTAATCTCTTTCTTCTGAACTGGACCATTGGGCGAGACCCTCAGTGAAAGCCAAAAAGAATCAGAATAAGGAATCGGAACTCTAGACGCAACGGAAACCGCTCCTCAACCTCGGTCATATTCGCAACCTCAGCTGCAAAGAGCGAGAAAACCAATCGGCAAGAAATCCTCAAACCTTCCCCCCCCCCCCCCCAATCTTCACCGACGAACATCACTCACCATCACCCAGCCAGAGATTCCCAACCCCACCATGCTCTCCAGTGGACCTCGGTCGAAATGCCACGAGAAGAGGAACCACTCCCCAGCGACTCCCACCAACATGGCCGCGTAGTCCGATTGGGGCAGGAAGGGCCATCCCCTCTCAATCGTGATCTGCACCACCGCAACCAGGATGTACCCGCCGTACATCGAAGCGTGTTGGTAGCTCCTTACAAGGCCGTATTTAGGGGGGTGGGAGGAGGGGGTTGGATTCATGGGGTTCAAACCCCCCCCCCTTAAATTTTTTGCCATACCGCTGTTCGTCGGTGTAAACGGTGCAGTACTTGGTCTTTTCTATCTTTAATAGCTTATGACTAATTAAGCACTGCAACTTACAGGAAAATCCAGATATGCCAAAAAGACTTACAATGACAAGCATATAAAAAATAGCCACAGCGCGTAGGCCAGACCTCATCCCCCCCCGAAATGAAATCCTAGATACGGCCCTTCCTCCATATTCGAATTGCCCCAAAGCTTGCTATAAGTGGTGGTACTTCCATGTTTCGTGTCATGATCCGAGTCCAACTCATTTCGGAAGTCGGAAAATGGAGGATTTTGCACGAAAAAGTTTGTTTTGGACAAAACGGATTAAGGAAGACGAAAACGAAATTTTGATGTGTTGTAATCGTTGAGAGACCAATGTTGTCAACACTGAATCGCTGAATTGAATCACTGTGGGTGTGCTACTTGCGATGTGGATTTGCCAACATGGCAAATCAGGCTGTCACTTGTGCCAAGGGGAGCCAAATGCCATAATACAGTGCAAAGACAAATTGTTAAGCCTGTTTCGATTCTGTGTATTTTGTGAGGCAAGGAGAATCAAAAAATTAATTTGCAACGAAACTTTGTTCATAAACTGCACACGTGATTGTGAATAGAAACTTGCAAAATTAAAAAAGCCAAAAGTAAAGACTTTGCAAAGTTTTGTTGCCATACTGGGCTAGATGAGCAATTAAACATCAGAAAGCCTTTTAAAATATTATGAAATGCTGCTGAAAATACATAACAGGCCTGTAATATTTTTCCCATGCAGAATTTCCTCAAGTTTTGCATAATTATTTAATTAAAGTGGAATTATTCTGTTGCTGCTAATGTCAAGGTCCTGCGAATTGGGGGCATCTTAGCAAGAAAAACTTCATTATTGATTTTAAGGCAGCCTGACCCTTCTTCCATGAAATATAAAATATTGGAATTATGAATTAACAAAGTCATCCTTTTAGTACTTTCAAATTGACATTAGAGTTTGTTAATCTATAGATTCAACCATCACCCATAAGACCTGTAGAATAAGGGGGAAATGCAACAGAGGGACAATTTTTGATGGGATTATTGCCAGAAGATGGAAAGACCAAAATATGATGGGAAACCCAGTAGCTACTTGAAAATTGTAAGGTTCCCAGGTATGGAAGCCATTGGAGGAGATTGTCATCTCCAGCATACATGGCTGATCATTTTGAAGTTCTTGTATTTTTTAAATTAAATAATGCACAAAGGAGGGTGTTTTGTGCTTAAGTTTGCAAAATATATTTTCAGTGAATTTGTATTAACGTATTATTTACATGACATTTCCATTTCTGTATTTACATAATCTCAAATACTCTCCTGTAGTAGGAGGAAGGCTGGCTGATGGGTGTGAAAGAAGCAACTAGCAAGAAAGGCCTCTTTCCAGCCAACTTCACTCTTCTGATGAGATCTGACTCTGAACCCATCCATTGCACCCCAAGAATCTCTATCTCAGATGAGAAAGATCTGCTTAGTGGTTGTCTTTCAATTTCCTTAGGTCATCATATTGTTTTCCTGTACAGGGTATTTCCTTCCTGGTTTTTTTTCCCCTCATGCATCTTGGCATGCCTCCTCCCATCAGACATGTGATACCATAGCCTTCACTCTTCTATTCTTTTTTTTCCTCTCCTGTCTGTTATGAATTTTAGACCCCTTGGTATCCTGTCATTGAGTTATATTTACTCATTCATCCTTCGGGAACATTCCTTATATTTGGTGCATGTGAGAATGATTTTACTTTGGGTTTTTTTTCTTCCTTTCTTCTGCCCATGATTGATCAGTTTCATATCTTCATATCTACATTAGAGCCCTGCTTTCTTTGTGCTAACCAGGACATTCAGTGCAATAACAATGTTCTCCTGGCCCACATGATAGATTTGCAATGCCAAGGAATACGTCAAGATTTGTTTGCCCTTTGCATAAAGTGAATACTTTTGGCAGGAAGAGCGGTACTAGAAGGAGAAAGAGAGCAGTACTAGAGGTATTGATTCAGTTTTTCATTTTCCCTCATCTTCCTGATTGATCCAGAGTCAAATGTGACTTTAGCCCTCTTAATTATTTCAAGTTCCCTTTTCTTCAGCTTTTTAACTGTCACATTCCAGAATGCTCAAATTTCCTGCATTGGTCCTATTTCTTTGGCCTTCTATCACCCTATACCTAGTGAAATAATATAAATCCATGTCTTGGATAATTATAAATGAAAAAAAAAAAAGAATGTCCCCTGAAAGAAAGCTTTGTTTTATTTTCACATTTTCTTCTGCATTATATATTAGCATTTTCATTGACTTAGGAAACAGGCTTGAGACCTTTATGGAAGAGGTAAACACGACCAGAGCGATTGCCACCGGCCACAATGCTCATGTGCTCATGATGACACACAACGGAGCAAAAGGACTGCAGGTGATCCTCTGATGTCAAATTAGAGAGGAGCATCCCCTCTGAATTCCATGCCTCAATCTGTTTTAAGGGAGATGACAATTACATGATCTAAGCCAAAAAGCAGGATGAGTAGGAGTTATTACCCATTAAGCAGTTTTCACATATACTGTATGTTCATAACTGATAAGATCAGGTCAAAACTCGGTGCTTGAAGGGTTAAAACAACGCACCCGATGGGGGATGAGCTTGGAAGATGAGAAAAAAACATCATCTCTCTGTGGATGCCATTTCAGCTTGAATGGAAGGGATCCGCCTGCATTATGATACCAGCTTCTTAAAAGGTTGATCTTGCTGGGATCCTCACTCTCATATAATCGAAGACTGAAATGAGAAACATGGTACTAGTTCCCTCTTAATATACAGCCCTCCAAGTGGAGTTAAGAGAGGTAGCTTAATGAAATAGACCAACATACTGATCATCCGTGCAAGTGGTGGCAATTCGTCTGCCTGTGAGAGGAGAGAAGAGAGCAGATGGAACATTGCTCGAATGGGGTAATGTCGTAATTGGCCGAGTCATTTTCCCTCGAATGTCCCACAAACACACCTCACTAAAGATGCAATCATGAGAGACTTGTCATGAAGTTAATCAAAAGTCAACTCTTTCAAGGAACTAAATCTCAGACTCACCCAAAACAAGCAGTTAGCAGAAGCTCCTTCTTCAAAGGATGGAAGCAAAGTGATTTGACTTTCTTAGAGGAATGACATGGATACATGGCATTATACCCTTTTTGCTTTTGGTGCCCTCGTAGGTCTACCAATGTCACACTCCCATCACCTGAAAGTTTCATATGCCCTGAACCCTTTACAGTTCTCTTTCTTTAATTCATCAAGTTCATTTTTCAACTGTAATAAACCTCTTCCGATGAGAATGGTATGAGGAGACTGGAAGGTGTGGCATGTAAGCTTCAGGTCATCAGGATCATGATACACCTAGGAAGAGGAAACAAATCCCATTAATCATGACCCAGAGCTGGGAATATACTTTTCTAAGGAAATGTTCCAAGTATCAGAATGACCTTAAATGGGGATAATCCCATCTTATCCTTTGATTGTTCATACTCATATTCTGCAATGAGCGATGTGGCACATCATTGGCAAGCTGAGAATGGCTATTCCACAACAAGCATTTTGATAAGTAGGATAACAAGCAATCAAGGAAACTAAAGATGAGTATTAACAAACCTCTTCAAACACCAGGCTTTGGAGGTCTGCTGAACGGACATTCCCTTCACATGAGGTGGTGAGGAGATGATGAGTGAAATATGGTTGGAAAGAGAGACAGTTTATGGCCATCAGGTGTGGTCTGAACAGATGAACCCTTTCTGAAGTTCCTCTGGATGAGAAGACATCCCAGATTCCTATTACCAAAAAAGAGGGCTTCAAGTTTCATTGTCTCACAGCAAAAATACTATAATAAACAGATGAGTTTCCTTTGATGAACCTTTGGATACACATTGAAAGTATTGTGGACATGCTGATAACATTGCTTGGCTAAGCTGGATTTTGGCTGTCATCTATGCTAAGGTAGAACTAGGACCACAGAGATAAGCAAAGCTGGGACAACGTTATGGGTAGGTTTTAATGGTAATGGTTTTCTATTAACTCCCATGTGGAATAAGTGCATGTCCAATGCTATGACAGTCAAAATACAACAAGAAAGATAATAGAAAGACAACAACAAAGAATGGTAATGGTTAAGAAATTGCTGAAAAAGAGGGATTCTGCAAGTGAGGAAGATATGGAGCTAAAGAGAAAAAAGCATGAATGTCAAGCTCAAAAATTTGAGATAAACTGGTTCCAGATGAAAGATATCTCAGAAATTGCTGCAGTCTTCCACTGTCCCAGTTAATCTCAAAAGATTTTCACTTTCTGCAAGATAACATAGGTTAAGGGCAGGCAAAAAGAACCAGGCCAATTAATTCCTAGTTCAGAATCAAGAGGGGAGTGTTGCTTGCTATTGTGCGATATGTCATCACTTTGCATGCCAATTGCATAGCATACAATTTGAAGACATAGGGGAGGGAGACATTGAGGAGCAATGATATGATTTACAAACATTTCCTTACAAGTTAAGCCTTTACAGAAATGTCAAAATAAAGTGCATGTAATGGAGATTTGATATTCTGCTTTGGCATTGTGTGTCAAATGACCATTTGTATATGCAGGGGGTTAAATTTTGATTGAGTTGGTTCTTGAAATCCCCACCAGAGGTCATGTATGTTGAAGGTCAGTGTTAGGCAAAAGGAACCAGGCAAAAATAACCACAATTCCTCTTTTGCAGCAAACAAGAAATAGAATCAATAACTGAAGATTGGATTCAGTGTAAAAAAATGTCAGGATGGGAAATGCTTGGCTTATGAGGGCTGTGGAGATTACGTTTGTGATGACTGTCTTGTCAGTGACTGTGCTCCCAAGTGGACTTTGTCTTTCTTCTTGTTCAACTCAAGTTGATAAAATCACCCATGAGCTATGGTATTAAGCTCTCTAGTGGACCTTGTGGTTTTTCTTCCAAACAACATAATAAAACTATTGGGAAGCTTCAAGAAGCAATAAAGTTCTAAGTGTTTCTTTTTTAAATTTGATTTGGTTCCTTTTACCCACCAGGGTAGTTGGGGGAGGGAGAGTTGCTCTAGAGCCCAAAACAGAAACATTTGCACTTTGCTGTTAGACCATGTAGATATGATCATTGGTGCTTAACCCTTAACTGGTTTGCCATAGAGAAATCCAACAAAAATGTCAATGACATATTGGCTTAGATCTTTGGGATGAAATGTTGAATGGGCTTCATATTTGACACATGCAGAGCTGGAAAGTACAGTTATGTAGTTTTGAAGTTTCAATTGTATGCATTGTAAAATAAAGGAATGATGTAATGTAAAAAAAGAACTTTGGAAAAACTTTAGCTATGCTTCCTGTGCAGAACACCTTCACATGATTGGCTCTTCCAGAAAGAGCCCTCCACTGTAATGCATCTCCTGTCACAAGTCACAGAAGTAATGAAAGCCTTTCTCGTTGGTGGAGACTGGCATTATTTTAGCATTGGCCTTCCCTAGGGCATTTATTCAGCTTGTGGATCTAAACAGTTATTTCCCAACTCTTAATCCCATGTTATGCTTAATATCTAGAGATAAAGTTATAAACTGGATATTCAAGTACTCATAGGAATGAGTTCCATTCAATCTGGGGTAAGGTGTACACAGAAAGGGTTATAAATTATTACAGGCAAATTAGAACAAGTAGAACTCTTTTTGCCTCCTTGACAAAAGATGATAAAGAAAGGAAGTGTTCATGGGGTAACACAACATAAGTGATGCATACAAAATTCCAGCATAACTGGCCCTTTTTCAGGAAAACTTCAAAAAATGAGCTGCACATGCAACACTAAGTAGATTTCTTAAAGTTGCCTTGCATTGGGTTTCACATGTAGTCGTGTAAAGTTGAGAACTTGGGGTCACCTGGTGTCACATCCAATGTGCGTAGATGGTTTCCCAAAAATGTAGGCGAACACTTGTTATTCAAGACAATTTTGGTTCCATGTGGACAGGATGGAATGTATAATGGTACAAATGAGAGATCCAACCTGGAAAGGATTGTCATGCTAGAAGGAATGAAAGATATGAGGATGATTACATACTGGAAGTAAATCTCTCGAGGCAGAATGGCTTTATGAGATGCATGGATTGGCCAAGCATCTCATATTTGGTGGAGTAGCTTGAAGGGGGGTCTGTGAAGGTCTCTATTTATGGTGTGCTGGGGATTTTTTATGCATTTCCCACTCATTCAGTCCAGCCTGATTCCTTATCATTTTCTTATCAATGCAATGATGAAGAACTGAGATCTCTCTACATACAAATGCATGAAAGACCTGTCTCTCCATCTTTAAAACCCAGCAAAAGACTATAAGCCTATATAAGCCTATTGCAAAAATTTTTTCCTTCAAACATCGACCAGGAAAATTGTATCTGTAGCATTAGATTCAAGAGCAATATGCCTAAGTTTTATAAGGAAACATTCTCTGCTCTATCCACTCTTGACTCATGCCAAAACATTTTCATGTAAATGCATAAGCAAAGAATACCAAGTGATTTTCTCAGAGTTATGCATGCTCGTCAAAAATTCCCCGAGAGAAACAAACAGGAGAAAGGTTAAGCTGTTCCCATTGCCTACCCTTACCCTATAATAGGTCTAAATTTACATGTTTCATGTTTCGTAAGACATGAAATTTGGAGCTTCAGAGCCACCACAAATAACATCATTAGAAAAAATAGGATTCACGAACCTAAATATGGATAAATTGCTTTACATCTTGATTTAAAATCATCCAACCCTCCCTACATACCAACACGTCCACTTCCGTCACCAGCAGCAATGAGCACAGAAGAAGTACTTGGGTAGAACTCCATGGAAACAATAAAAAATGGGACAACTTTGGCAAATGACTCTTCAGTGACCTTCAACTCCTCCAGTGTTGATTGATATCTAGAAGTAAGGATGAAAATGCACTCACCTTTATGATCTAAATCACTATTGTGACCATTTCATTTAAAAATAAACTCACTCGTCTAAAGGAAGGAGATTCATGTCTTTGGTAGATGTTTCAGATCTGAAATGTTGGATGCTGCCCAATAACAATTTTGTTTCATCCCATATATCTGGCTCCGATATGTATGCATCTTTCATCTGCAAAGGTCCTGCATGACAAGGAAAAATATATTAGAGACCATGGAGGAAAACTTATTGGTAAAAAGAAAGCTTTGACAATCAAGATATCAAGAGGCATATAAGGTGAAATGAGATTTACTTCATCCATCAATTCTAATCCATTCAAATTCACACCAGGTCCTACCAGATGGGATATCTTCCTCATCTTCACTTTGTCCAGCAGCAAGATATGCTAGTTCCATGGTCTCAAAAGATAATGAACCATCCTTATTCCCTTGCAGCAGCAGTCTCAAGCTCTTGCGTGAAGGCAGGCTCTCCAAGTTGTTTGCTTTCCTTTTGTTTACACTGAAAAATGTAGCATTTTGGAAAAGCAAGTGTTAATGATAGTTTTCCAGGTCAAATAAATCAGGGTATGAAACCACAAAAAAATTCAGTCACATAATTTTTTACAACAGACACTTCTAAATAATCTGGCTGAAAGCTGGATGTCACTAACAAAATATACAGAGTTCCAAAACTAAAACTCCAACTTCAAATAGATGTAAGTTTTCTATTGTTAGAGATATTGCTAGTAGAGTACATGAATAATACTTTGTTTGAGTTAACAGAGAATGCTGGGAGTTTCATGCACATAAACCACCATGTTTTGACTTGAATTACATCATAACCTGGTGATGATTGAAAGGTGACAGTGTGGTACAAACTCATTGTAACATGTCTTACTTCTAACCACAGGGTCATTTATAAAGATATTGGACAGAACCTTTTGGCTCAAAATATGCCCAAGTGAAATCATGGCAGGGTTACCCGATGAAGGGTTCGGGAGGGGAGGTGCTTCACTGACAAACACTGGAGTTCAGGAAAGCACATCCTTGTGACAAAACTGCAAACAGGGACTGGCATGATATATTCTTTGGAAAGAGTCTTGTATAAGATCCAAGCTCCTCTTGCATGCACATCAAGTTCATTTTTATTAGCCATCAATTTGGCATTTTTATGGCTACAGTAGTTGACACACACCAGAAAGCTTTCCCTCAAAAATGAGGGAAAAATACTTCTTCAATTCTCTGCTATTACTTTTTTTTAGTCCCAAAATTCTGGAGTAGGCCTTGTAACTTGTTTTATCATATGCATAAAATGTTCTGTGACAATGTATAATTGTTTCTTATATAGATACCACATCCATAAAAAAAGTCCTTGTTTGGATGAAGCATCAGATTACTGGTCAATGCAAGTCAGGGTAATTCCTCTCCAATGTGGAAATGAAGCAATTTATATCATCTATTTGTATCTTTCAGCCAAGATGCTGTAGGTTCCCCCAGGCCTCCATGAATAATTCTTGGGATCCAGGAAGAGCTTTCTGAATCATACATAAGTTGATATCTGAGACCAGGAACCTTTTCAACAAGTTTTAAGGCCACAAAGGAGAGTGCTTGGGAACCAACTTTTAAGATATGTAACATCTCCATGAAATATCAGATGCAATATTATGCTTTTGGGACTCCTGAATGGGGTCTTTGCACTTGTTGGATGGTGAAAAGACAGGGTTTTGTGGATTTCTGTGTTATCACCAAGGCCTCCACTCAGGAGTCAATCTGATTTTGCAAAATCCTGACAAAGTCAAGTGCTTGTTCAAGTTCAGCAACAGAGACCATATCTGATTTGAAACAGGCATTGAACTTTCCTAGTGCTTTGATCCAGCTGAAAGAGCCTTTCAGATAGTCTTTGTAGAGACATATCAAAATGAAAGGCCATCAGTGTTCAGAGAGAGAGAGAGAGAGACAAAGGAGCCTTTTTTAAAGGGGAAAAAAAAGAATTCTTCCCAGTGCTGCCATTCCTTCACACAGTGAGCATGCAATATAATTTAGCTTTGCTCTGGGAATCTCAAGCCCTATGCATTTCTCATGGCCTTGTGATTGACAGCAAGCCTGGAGTTGAAGAAACTCAAATAAACAATTGTAAAATGGAATAAATCTATTGACTCTGATTTCATGAGTACAAAGGGTGACAACAAATAAAGCATAGAAGGCCAAGTGGAGGGAATAGAAATTAACCATTAGTCAAAAAATTTTTTTTTTTTTTTTTTGGGGGGGGGGGGGGGGACAGGAAAAGGTAGGGATTACACACAGGAATTTTTTTTTTTTCCTGCAGTTCAACTTTGTGGTCCTTGGTGTTCTCTTGGGTGTTCTTTCATCATACAGAATTAGCGCAAAGCTTTCATCCCGGTACGGCTCATGAACAAATAGAAACTTTCAAAGGAACTGTAATCAAAAGAGCATGGGCTTAACATACGCAAACCACGGAACCGTGCTAATCTGATTAAAAGCTTCAAGCTCGTGCTGTGCAATACTTTATAGTACTTTTCACGATGTATTTCAGAATTGCAGCATTTTTATTGCCTCTAACTCTTTCACCGCGGCTGTCGCATTTTTGGGACTGTGATTTTACCACGTAGAAACGGAGACCCCAGCAAATTCCCCAAGCGACGGTAGAGGGGAAAATATAAATGCGGCAGCGAAAGAGTTTATCCTAATATGCTTAAGAGGTATTCCGGGATGAAAGTATTGTGACTTTTAAGATATTCTACACTAAAAATCGTCTCCCACCAGCCACGGCACTAATTGCCCCTGCAAATACAGTATATTTGGGAACTGCAGCATTGGGAAATAAAACTATCATCCAAAGTCAAGTTCGTTCAAAAAGCTAAAAATGGTTCGTTACCCAGAGGGCTTACTCAAGCTAAGCTTCAACCTGAGTCACAATTGAACATTCTGGACATACAGTAAATCATGAAATCACTGCGTCGAGGAATTTTGCCAGGTGGGGCAACCCTGCCCACCCACCCTTCATCTCAATTGCAGTGGTGTCGCCAGAACCTCCGTTTTGGTGTCTAGAGTGGTTATGTGAAGGTACTGCTCACGAACGGTGGGGGAGGGTGTGCTGAGCCACTTCTTTATCTCAGCACCCCACTGTCTTTAAAGTTTGCCCTCATCTCCTTGCCTCTCATTCATCTACTGTATAAAAGAAAAGCTGATCTGGCAATTGAAACACTTCGGCATGGATGGCAAAACTTACAGGTCATTGGGACCGCAAAATCGAACATTTCTTTCTTTTGCCACGTTGTAAGCCGAAGCCGGGGGAGGGCATTGAATAAAGGAGTCTTATAAATAAATAAAGGAGTTCAGTATACAGAGCATTCAAGTTTAAATACATATATATACTGTATACATGTGCCTTTTTCTTCGGCTCTCCTCCACTAACGCATGCAGGAATCATAGGTACGATCCCCCTCTGCATTCGTTGTAGCATAGATGGTATGTTTTCAATGAGGGGCCTTCATCCCAGTTGGCTACGGCCCTACTTGGATGATAACATATAATGAGCGGTAAATAACTTTTAGAGCTTCGTATTCAATCCCGTCCTGTTTCTCCGTTCCAGGTCGCCACAATCACAATGTACGTACTACTAGGATACAAAAAACCCTGTTCAACTTAACATTTTGTGAACCGCTTGGGACGATCTCACCCATCCCCAGACAGGGCATACAAAGACTGTTGAGCAACGGAAGGAGCAAATAAAACATTGATTCGAAATGAGTATTCTCATTTCCTTTCAGGCGGAGTGGAAAGGAAGAGAGGAGAGAGAGACTCAAGGACCAGAAAACAGTTTGTAATGAGAATGAGACTTTCCTGCAAGAAACCTTGGAATTCCCTATGCGACCCAGGACCTGTACAGGGATTCCAAAGTCGGGCAACATCTTTCGTCTCATCCGAATCAGCTTGAGAAAGGCCAAACGGGAATCTGTTTCCTAATGACCAGTTCCCTTTCCTAGTCTCTTGCACTGCTTGGATTAATGTCTGTGATGACTTTTCAAAAAACCGTCTACTCTCCAGTGTTGTCCAATTTGAAATGCACACAAAAAGGAGGATTTCGAGTCATTATTCATAACTGTTCATTAAAAAAATAACAGCAAAAATCTTCAATCAGGCAATTGTGCCGAGAATGTCCAATTTGTAGACAATGATTCTACCAAAGAAGTCTGTACTGGACGGAAACACAATTCGAAGGAACTTGATGGGAACAGATACAGAAGAGATTTGAAAATCTTGTAAGGCATTGACATCTTCAGGGTAGATGGGATCCAAGGCTTCAGTCTCCTTCAAGGATTCAATGCCAATTTCTAGCTGACATTCTTTGGCTGCAAATCCACCCTGAAACTGAACCTGTAGTCTCTTTGGGAACACAGGAGAGTTAAAGGCAATGGCAATCCACTGTGGAGAACCTTGGTCAGAGTTCCAGCATGTTTCCATGTTCCCATCCATCATGAACTGCTTTCCAAAGTTTTCAGTGTCCTTATTGAGCACTGAACTCACCTTCAAACGGGCTTGTTTCATCAATGAAACTTCAGCCATCTAGAAGATATTCATAAGTTCATGGGCTTTAAAGTTCTTCATCTTTTTGCGAGGATAAAGATGGCAACACTAGACTTTACACTACATTGTAAAGAAGCAGGTGAAACAATACGATACTACTAACTGGAATGATGGCAGCAGAGTGAACTGAAGGACCTGCATGTGCATGAGGTTAAACGAGTGGACCTGTCTCCATACCTATGCAGAGGCAGGTGCAGGTCAGACACTTTCAAGCAACATGAGGACAGTAAACCTCAGGCTGACAAAGAGGAAGAATACAGGTGACTCCCATTATATGCAGGGGTTGCATTCCCAAGAATTGCGGAGCTTCCAAGGCGCCTGTGGATAGGGATAGTGATAGTCTCCATCGAAATGAAACCACGGATATACGAAAACATGGATAACAATAGTGCATATAACGAGAGTCACCTGTAACTTGAAAGAATGCTTCTGTCATCTGTCACAATCTCTTTTCAACTAGGAAATTCCTTCCAACATTCTGAGGAATATAAGTTCAAGCTGAAACTTCCTGCAGACATCAGTTTCATAAATATTTAGCAATGCAGAACTAGCTATGAGATTATGAAATCTCCTTTGAAAACAGAAACCCCACAGCTTTTCTTACAGTGACAAGGAAACAAGGAAACTACTTCATACAGAGACATGGAAGGGAGCAGAAATACAAAATACAAGAAAAATTTAGACCTGTCCAAATCACGGCTTCTGGGATCAGACTTGAGAGAATTGGCACTAGCCATAATGGGACAAAATCAATAACAGGCAAAGGCACATTTGGAGTAGAACAGAAAGAATTGCATAGGGCTTGAGTTCATTTCATTGTTCTACCTCAATATCAAAGTCACAGGTTACATGCAGAGAGCAAATAAGTTCATCAAATGAAAGCTTAAGAAAGGTCTTACATCCAAGAATTGCCAGATGTTATGCTGGTTTTCAAGGGAAGGGAAGGGAAAGGTTCACTCTAGTGAAGCCTTAACAAAGGCTATTGAGCAAAGATGGACTACTACTCTTTCAGAAGTGGCATAGCGAGGAGGGGGATGGGGGGACTGAAGCGCCCCCAACTCTGGTCTAAATGCATTCACCACCCCCCTCCCACCCAGGCGAGGAGAAGTAAGCCCCCCATTGTCAAAACCCTGGCTATGCTACTGTCCTTTAGAAAGGAAAAAAAGTTGCACCATTTAAAACTTTTATTGAGGATTTTTCATATCACCTTTACTGAATCACTGTGAAAATTCACACTTGGAATATTTTAGTATTTTACAAGGATACTATACCTTGCTCATCATTGACACAAATCTTTGAGATTGAAAAGATAAAACAAAATTAGGTGGCAGGCTTAAGATTTCCTTTTATTGCAATTGCATTGCCATAGATACTGAGAAATTTTTTATTGAAAAACTCTGCATGGTTAAAAAATTCTTCAAACAACTGGTTTGAATGAAACATCAGCAGGAAGTTGGCTTTAAAAATTTTTTTCACTGCAAAGAAACTCTGCTTTGCAAGCCACAGCAAAAAGATTAGGTTTTATTCACACATCTGAATAAAATGACTTTGTACTGGGGCAAGATTCCAAGAAAGTTCTTCTGAAGCTTTGAGCACTCAAGGAGGAATATCTGGGGAGTCCATCCATAGGAGGAGGAAATGTGAGGGTAGCAGATTGAAAAATGCATTATGGAAGTAAAGAACCGTGAAAGTAAGTAACTCCTTTGGTCAGACATGTTTCGTGATTATGGACATTGCCTCAAAGAGGCAACTATTGCAACATTCTCTGGTGTAAGAGAATTAGAGCAGTACTTTTGAAGGAATGCTTTGGAGAATTCAATCTGCTTCAGGTACTCACAGCGGCCATGATCAATGATGAGTTTGCACTTTCTTCCCAGAGATTCCCTCTTCTGTTCGTCCAAGTTCAATCCATGCCATCTGTAAGAAAATAGTGAATGGTATTTGCATGAGGAAAGAATAACTTTCAAACCATAGCAACTCATTCTCACTGGAAATTATTAGTACTATACCAAGTTTGAATGTTGTTACCTCACCTGTTATGAACAGAGTTGAGGGAGAGTGGACGGTTGGTCATGCCACATGTGAGCCAACTGCTCATGCTTTTCAGTACTAAGAAATCTTTCTTGGAGAAGCCTGCTTCCTAAAAATGTAGTACAAATGTAAAAAGATAACAATTAAGGTGTGTTAGCCCAGCAAAAGAATTAGTGCCCTTTTTCCTAAGACCTAAAGAAATAAAAAAAAGTCCTCTTACAAGAAGGAAAGATTGTCCAACATAGGAGTCCCATGAGCAACGATGGTGGCAGCAGGTGGCAAGTACAAGACCAAATGCTGGGAAGTTTGACAAGGCATGCTCAATGCACCTCAAAGCCACATCTGCAAGAAATATAATATTCAGTACAGTATTGACAAGTAATCTTTTCTTTACTGATAAATTGTGATGACCTCATTTTTTTTTGCAATCCTAGAATCTATTGATCTTAGTTATACACCACACCTTCAAACCATGTTTACTTGAAACCTGTTTGTCCAGAAGTGTGAATAATTGATAAGTTTCAAATTTCCATTAAATATTTATTATTTGTATTCTTATTATTTATAAAAAAAGACAGGACATGTGACAGACATACAGTGGATGTATTTTACATGACAAAGAGAGGAAGGGGGTACCTGCTTGGCACGAGCACCACAGCTCAATCACAGTCCCTTAGGCTGGGGCAGTCCCTTAGGCTGGGACACTCCTCTACAATCCTGTAGGAGGCCTTAGGGGCAGCTCATGGGTTGTCTAAGCCCATGACTGGCACAAGTGGTTCTTAAGGTGTACTTCACCCATATCTCCTAGACATGACACACAGGGTGATGTGTGTGTTACCCTAAGCAGACACTTCCCATGAAAGCAGGTGGGTTGCCTGTTGGTGGAGGTAGAGCCTGCCACCACATGGACTTGATCTCTCATCTGGGTTTCACTCGGAAGCCAGAACCACTTGACCACTGAACCCCAATATTAAATATTATTAATGAAGATAAATTAAGGATAAGGGAGAAATTTTTTTCTGTTTCCTGTCCCTGGCATGCTGCCTGGGGGGTTGGGCCAAAGAGAGATGAGGGATGAGGACTGCTGCAATCCCTTTGGGTAAGTTCTGTCAGAGCAGTTCATCTTCCCTCATAGTTACCCAAGGTAGAGAGCTGTTACATTCTGTGCAAACAAGTTAGTCAGTCCTCTACCTCTTCATCCTATTATCTTACCCCTAGGGGATCAAGCTTTTTACTTTCCATAATTCTGTTCTTTTCAGAGCAGTCATGTAGCTATGTAATAACCCAAAATTTTTCATTCTATTAATCAAGTTAAAATTTTCCAACTTTACAAGGCTTCAGACAGAATGAATATCATGATGTAGCAGTAGGAAATTTACAGGAATAACATTTTAATTTTTGTTTTATAGAAATTAAGAAAGTTTTTTTTTCCCCAGTGCTATGTCAAATAAGTGTGTCAGCATGATAAACCTGGTGCTTCTACCATGCATGCCAAGACACACCCAATACTGCAGCTGAGCAGGCAGACAGAGCAGACTCATCCTCTCATTACATATAACAGAAAAAAGCTGCTTGGGTAGAGATGCCTATTTGTGGACAATTTTGTGTTCTCTGCCTTCCTGAATAAACCTATGCCAGAAATTAATATACTTGAAGGCTCAATTTGAGTGATTCTGATATATTCTGGAATAATTTTCAGTAGAGGAGGTGGATGTTGCCACTAGCCTAGCTCAGTTCAGAGCAGTGGTATGTTCACAAGACTTGATGGTAGTAAAACCTTTTAAGTATCATCATACAAAACATATCTAAATAGTTGTAAATAAAAAAAATAAAGAAAGGTCACCACAAAAGAACAAAAAATGTTATATCAAGTTGTGTCTACTCTACCTGTGCCTGCTCCACAAAGGTGTTTGGATACAGCAATGCAGTTTTGCCAAGAATTAGAAGAGATGGCAGGAATCTTATCAAGGCACAGATCCTCAATGTCAATCCGAACACGTTCCAGATGTAGGTTCTTCTCATCACGGAGTCGATTGTCACACTTGTGCCTGTTGGAGGCCTTGTCAACAAGGACAAAAAGGGAAGTAGATGCTGAAAGAGCAGCTTGAGTGAGCCAATATGTCATCGCTCCTGAAACACAACACAGATAACCATTTATCATAACTATCTTGTTCACATTCTGCACAATTCATGTGTATTTTCATTAGGTCTGAAGGGAAACCAAAACTTCAATGAGTATCAATGACCAAACAAAAATTAAAATAAAATTGAAAAGAGACATGATATTAGTTGATTGCAGTATCTATATATATAAATATATATATATATTTTTTTTCATTGAGATAATAATTATGAAGAGGAACAGAATTGGTTGATGAGTTCATCAATGCAGGAGTACCATATCAAGCTATCTACTCCTTTATGCTTTTATTTTTCTCTCAAGGGTACATGTCCCTCCATGTATTTTCTAGGTAATATGAGACATTGAATCTCTATCATTGAATAAAATTGAGGATTCTCCAGGAATCAGCTTAAAAATCAGTATCATCTTCCATGGGCTTGACTATCTAATGTGATCTAATCACTTTGCCCACTCAACCAGAACATGAACCTCAGAATGCTGAAAGGAAGGGATGCTTTGGAAAAACAAAACAGATGTATAAATTTGGTTAATTTCTCACAACTAAGAGGAATCATGACCCCCCCACAGCTACTTGTGACTTTCATAAACCTATATACACAGTCCGGCCAAAAGCATTAGTATGCATATCAGATAGTAGTATCAGTAGGCTAAATATGATGTAGGGCCACTGTTAGTGTCTGGCCTGACAACACCACCTGGTGGCTGGCTGTGGACCCATCCAACCCCAAGACCTGGACTATAACCACAACTGAAGACAAACCACCTTTCTATATACCCAAATTGTATATTCCACTCCTTCCCATCTCTTTCTGTTAAGGGCATGCTGTACAAATAAATGGTCATTGAAAAAAAAAAAAAAACTGTTAGTGAGAATAACTGCTCATTGACATGTCAAGGCATGCTATTCACTAATAAAAGCATTCAAGAGGAATCCTCCTTCATTCCACCATGATTGAACTTCTGAATGTCAGCTTGAAACCAAACCACTACAAAATAAATCTGTTGTGGTTTGGTTCCTAGCTAGAGTGAACAATGTCAACTGGATTCATAAACAAGATGGATGTGCTTTATTAGCAGCTCCACCTCTATGTTCCTGCATGGCCACTCCATACAACAGTGCCTTGCAATCTTACACGTTTTTGATAAATGAGCAATTCAAGGTAGGCATGGCCAAGTTCAACTATAGAAAATATGAACCACCATCATAATTTTAATGATGAATAATAAACTTCCACCTCACCTCTTCCAGCACCAAATTCCACAAAGCAGCTTCTATCCTGAGATAGGAACCCCAGCTTGTCTAAGATAGATAGAAGAGATGATAGCTGTTTCAGATGTTTCAGTGCACTTGCACCTTGGATAGGGTTTTGGATTTCTGACTTCATTGCAGGGTGAAGCTCTTCAGATGACAATGACTCAGCATAAATCTCATATCCTGCTAGCAAAAAAAAATTGTGATGGACCACAACAGAACTAGACTGAACATACTAGAATCATGGTCCCACTGATTATTTTTATACTCACGTTGACAAGTTTCTGTCACTCTCTGGATAAAGGCTGAAACTTCTTCATCTGACATGCTATCCAAAATCTTGGCTGGCTGAGATTCACTTTCATCTTCTGCAGGTATCAGACCAATATTGATTCCTTTTTTGTAGTATGCAGGCTTATCCTTTTCTCTGGCATTGCACTTCCTCAAGTGCTTCGCTATGGAATCCTCATAGCAGTTGCTGCAACAAAAGATGGATTCTACACCTTCATGTCAGCACCAGCAAAAAAACTCAGGTTTACGCCTGGCTTTTAACTGGACATAGGCCTTATGCTTGAAGTAAAATGTCTTTGGCTCGAATATCCATATTGGTCCCCTACTATTAATCCTGAGAGAATCTCAGTTAGATTGAGAGAAAGTAAACCTACTGGTTTTGATCCAAGGGGCATGGAATTCTTTTCCTCTTTTTTTCAGTGCTATCGGTGTCATGAATCAGATGCTGACCACAGAATTGACTACCAGTGGATACCCTGACTTTGCATTGTCTTTTCTTCTTCTCTACAAAGAATTGACACCTCTGAAACGACTCTCCTTCTTCCATTATTCCTCACAAATAAATAAACAGGCCTACGCTCTGCCTAACCAGCACGTAGAAGCGGGGCTTCACAATACGAAAGGGATGAGTTCTGCACTTGCGGCACGAATCCACGTGGGACTACGGGGGAGCCATGTTGGCCTGACGTCACAAGCAGGTCATGTGGCAGCAATAGCGCTGTTGGCAGAGACTATTGTGTTTTTTAATTGAATTCGTCCCTCCCCCACTTCTGATGTAGAGATCGGAGATAGTATACTTCATCTACAAGATCTGCTTCAAGTAATCCACACAACCTCTCAACACTGCCTGCAATCGATGGAAGCGCTCAGAAGTGGTGGTACGGATAATATTCGAAAGCAGCGTAGTCCTAGAGACATTACAGTATTTGTTGACCGTAGAGAGGATTTTAGGCAAAGTTTTTTGTTTTTGCTGCGGTTCCTTACCTTCCCATATGACTGTCCACACCCCGTAATAAATTTTGGAATATTTGGGATTTGGGAATAGCACAGGCCCTCAGATTCCACGTGTCTATCTCTATAAGTCAAAATGCTCTTATAGCTGTTTTATAGAATGCATTCCAGGTTGAGCCAAAGTCCATTATTCCTCATTGATCGAGAAAAATCCTACGGAGGATCTACTCGGTGGCAATATGAACCAGGAACCAGGCAGGGCCATTTCTAGGCATATTGGCGCCAGGGCAAGGAGTTCCAACGGAAAGCATTTTCTTACATTTGTAAATAATCAAAGCCAAGTCAAGACATTTCTTCCACGCTACCCATATAAAAATATATACTTGTTTTTATTATTGTTTCTTTGCGCCCCCCCCGTTTTCTTCGTTCTAAACGGTGTTCTTTGGGCATCGGCACCAGCAGATAGGAAACCTATGGATGGTGCCATACCGACGGTTGTCGAAATATCTCTACAGCCCTGCATAAGCGACGTCCGAGTGGGTTCACCTTAAATAAAGAGGTAAAATGCCCCAGGACAAATTAAAAATTAAAAACCTTAAGCCTCCATACTAAACAGAAAGACAGGAATATATAGAGAAGGGGATTAACCGATGTACGTTTCGAAATGAAGGTCGTAAAAGAACAGTCCACTTTCACAGCATGCACCTCATGAGATCGAGCCGAAGACTGAAACGGAAGAGAAAAAAAAAAAAATTCTCGGTCTTCCCTCCCTCTCCTTTCCCACTTCCTGTATCCGATTCAAACTTTTTTTCCTTCCTTCTTTCATATAGTCGGTCCCAGCATTTCCAGAATTTGATTGTGATAAGAAATTGTTCGTCCGTGCGGGTCACGCCGCCTCTTCCTTTACCAGTCCGGACAGATTGTATTGTACTGTACTTGTCTCAATCTCAACATTTCCCTTTAAAAAATTTTCCATACATCGCGATGGTTAAAAAAACTATCGATAGAGGTATCCATGCATCGACTTATCGTGACAGCCCTACTTGACACCCACTGCCTAGTCGCAGCGTGGAATCATGCCGCATGAACTAGGAGAAGGTAGGAAGGAGGGGAGAGGGGGGGCTATCAGACTCATCGGTACGCTGGTAGGAGGCTGCACGGCATAACATGAAATATCAATCATTTTAATTTTTCTATTGTCCCGATTAGCACTAGTTCGCATAAAGTGGACGCTAACCACATAAAAAATGCCTGTTTTATTATTGTGTTTCTTTCCGCGTTTCTTTCTTTCTTCCCCCCCCCCCCCCCCCCCCCCCCCCCCCCCCCCCAGTGGTTAGCGTCCACTTTATGCGAACTAGTGCTAATCGGGACAATAGAAAAATTAAAATGATTGATATTTCATGTTATGCCGTGCAGCCTCCTACCAGCGTACCGATGAGTCTGATAGCCCCCCCCCGCTGGCGCCCCAGGCGATTGCCTGCCCCTAGAAAGTGCCCTGGAACCAGACTCTAGAAAAGAGAGACAATCAATAATATCCATAATAGTAAATAGTAAAGCGAAAACATGCGTCTGCACAGAGATAAGCAATTTCAAAAACACAATGCGAATAAACTCGTAGCAGGAAACTCTTGAGCATGGAATCAAGCAGTACCAGAGCATTTGATCGCTCTGGAATTGAGCGACATCTAATGGCTGCAACACCTACAGTTGGTAGTGTCGCAGAAACGCAGGGAATGCCACTGTAACACCAATTCTCCTGAAGTAAAAATTGGGTGTTCTGTTACGCAGAAAATACGGAACGAAGAAAACGCGGTGCAATTATTCTCGTTGATTAAATTCGATCCTAAGCAAAATATCGCGTAGCAAGATACATCGTCTTTTTATTGCAATGCATGGTCCTCCAAAATTATGCAATAATTTGTCACGTCGACTTCTTGCTACGGTACCAAACTCCAGCCACCGAAATCAATGGTTTTGGAATGCTTCTGAGTTCAACAATAAGTCTGTATACTCTTTTATATATTTCTCATGATTTCAGGCCATCTAATTCTAGCCGAGAGGTCCGCATTTATTTTTGGAATTCTAAGACACCTCGGTCCCTTTTTTCGGACTTTAGTGTAAAAGACCTGGAATCAGATGCGATTATCGTTGAAATTCTCACCTGGCACGAGGTTACCCTTAAATTTCACCTCAATGTGACCGAGATGTTCAACTATTCCACTTTTGGCTTGAATATAACCTTGGCTTTTTTAAGGGAGAGTAATGTAGTCTTTCTTATTGCCCGCCCTATTTCGGAAATAATTTTTCCCGACATGGAAGGAATATACTGTGCTCGGTAAAATTTGAGGAATGTTGGTGCTTACCAACGCCACGATTTCCCCCACGCTTTCAAGCGAGTGGGGAATCCCCCTCCCCCCCCCTCCTTATTTGCCTAATGTTATTTATTACTGTCACTCAGGGGAATTGAGTCTGAGGGAATTGAGCCCTATCTGCCTATGGGAATAATGAAGTCGAGTTCCAGAACAATTTCCATGAGAAGCAGGTTCCTCTAGGTACAATGCAATGGCCTCATCAGACCTGAGAGATTCTTGACGATACGTAGGACAAAATAGGACATTTTCTTGCTGGCAATCGACTCGAGTGTAGACGGGAAAAGCTATTTTCCAAAGATATTCGGAAAAAAAAAAAGATTTATGGATTATTCCTCAGATTTATGTAGGCGTGAGAAGCCATCCCGCCGATCACCCTGTCTCAACTCGTCAAAGGTTTTGAGGAAAAGATTCGAAAGCGGGGCAGGAGTTCCAGCTCCAACGGATCCTTGCCTGGTGCAGACTCGCCGCAGGTATAACGGATCCTTTGACATCCCTCACTCATCGGGGAGGTCAGCAGCTGAAAGTTACTTTGGTCTATCGGATCGGCTGTGTTCTGTGTACGGATGAGGTAACGGCATGGGGACGAATACATACGCTTGGATTCCTTTCAAATTTGTGTTCTGTCGCGGTTCCGTTGCAGTCGTTACTCAGTCCCAGTCGGGGCATAGCTTCTGTCAACCGAGGAGACTGGACTGAGCAGAAACTGAGATTTTCAGATATTTATTCCAGTCGTGGTTCCTTGATGTTCGGCTACCCCGCTAGCATCACTCGTCGTGTTCTCTACTACCGAGACATTGCGACTAAACCGTCTGGAACGAGAGACCCATATCTCGGAGCGTGATTCCCTGTTTAGCATGCACTCCCTCGCAAGCTCTGCCTCAGGCAACGGCGACCAGACAGGTCACGATTCTGTATTCCTCACTTTTGTATAGTTCCACGGGTGTTTCGTCATGGTCTCTGTAGTGGTTGACGAGACCTAGAATTACAGTGCGACTGTATATTTCCGAAGCTCCCATCGACGATAGCGGTGCCACGAACACGACTACTACCAAGATGTCAACTTGACCTCAGCTGGACTGCGATTGAACCCCAAGGGAATCAACCTTAGTGCCGAACCTGCATTTGGCAACTCGATCGTGTGATATTGCCCGACAGTTTTCGTGATACGTGACTTGTGCTTTTTGTGTTACGTGCTCTCCATGCTACATTGTTTCGAGACAACACGATTTTTGACTGGACAAAGATAGAAAAGTTGACTTTTGTGATTTGATTCTTCAAGATTCTCGCCTGCGTGATGGAAGTGAATGACTTACAATTGAATCATATTTTTCGATTCGACGCATTTTGGACAGTACTACCGAATCCATGTATTTCTGACGCTACGGGATTAGTTGCACTGCGATGCGATTTAAAGCACTATGTTCGTAATGGGAGTGCTGAAACAATGGAGCCATTCGTTCAAATGGAGGAAGAAGCAAGATGGACGCCGCAACTTCCATCCGATTCCGCCGTCCTGCAGCTGCACGTGCACCACATCCGGGCAAGGAGTGGGATCGGAATACGGCATCGGTGTCACATGACAGTGCTGTGCGGAGATGACGAATGGCGATCAGTACGCCTCACCTTCGATAAGATTGCTTCGCTCACCCTCGAGCGAAGCAATGGACGTTCGAGAAGGCGGACGGAACGGGTGAGGACAGGCTACGAACCCCTACGGACCCTCTCTACCGAGGTCACGCCGCTCAACTTCCTGCTATCTTCGTCACGCAAGTTCTGTCCTCTCAATTGATCAATTAGAACATTTACCTAATGAAGCCCTTTTCGCAAATCACTCTCTGTAAATAAGATGAAAATTTTAACGGTTCGTGTTGAACCTTAGCTATTCGAATATTAATTCTGCAGTGGTATGTTAGGTATTCATGGTCTTCTACCCATTTCGGGCTGATGGGTCGGGGAAAGAGAGAAGCCGATCACGGAGCACTATCTTGCGCCTAGTTTGATCGGAAACCCCCGCTCCCGTGTCGTCTGCGACACATGAAAAGGTCACCTTGGCCCCCACCCCCTTAGGCCTAGTCGTCATTTTGCCACAACTCTATGGTCGACGAAACGTAAAAAGCTGGATCCATGAAACCGCTTGCAATCGCGGTCAGACGTGTTAAGGTGCACTGACGTGAATTCCGAGTCCATTATATCGGGAAAACTGGACTTAGACGTGGCAATGCAACCCGGAATCGACAGAATCCATCATTCCCCAATCACTGAGAAAATCACTGACGGCGAGGGAGAGGGAAGATGCGCAGATTTCCCTTAGGTGCATCACGCGAAGGCCGAAATCCGAAGGCCCGAATGCCGAAACCACCTTCAGTTAATGGTCCTTTAAGAATACATGAATCCTTATGGAGGAAAAGGAGCACTTTGGTGCGGGACGGCCTGGGTCACTTTCGCAGCAAGTTTTCAATCCATTAGGCCGGAAAGAACACAGGGTGGGCGAAAGAAAAATTTAACCTGACGCTCACGAAGATTCCAAAGCAAATAAAGGACAATATATTATGTAACAACCAAAAACCCAATCGTCAAGGTTTCCCTTCCCTTGGTGGAATTACTTCGTTGGAATGTCAGAACATCAGATTATAAAGTGTGGAGGTTGGGAAAGGCTGTATTAAGTATTGAACATATTCAGAGATTTCAGTATTTAAGGGGGCAATATAAATCAAAATGGCAACCCAATTTCTCGAATCGAAAGTATCCTACACTTTCACACTAATTTGCACATACTAATATACAATTGGAAAGCTTGTGACGAGTATTGACTGAAAAAAGGGTTTTGAAAATTGTCACATAATGACATAATCGGAAGGGGTCAAAAGTCAAAAGGTACAAAATTGGTTACGCCCACATAGGAAAATCCCCCACAGGTTTTTTCTCTTCCTATTGATGCTATCTTTTTTAAACCTTCAGGTACGTTATCGTTGTAATGGTGTACAAACTTATGATGTTAACTTTTGGATATATTCGCTTATGTTGCCATGGCAACCATTTCACACTTTTACCGGCTCTACATTGCTGATATAAACGTTTTTTTGGCCGTATATCTGGAACTAAATTTCCCATTGACTTTTCATTGCGCAGGATTGTAGCTCTTATACACCTCTACCAGTGAGCAAAATTTGAAGCCAATAGGATAAGGCATCACAAAGAAAAGCATAGGGGGCTTATGTGGACACCACAAAAAGCTTGTAACAGAAAATCAGCATTAACTATAGACTAATGACATTGTTCACAATAAGTTCTCTAACAGTTTCTTTCATTTTTACTCAATATGAGACCGATTATAAGAAATTGGCCTTTGGATCTGATAGCTGACATATACAGGAAGCTAAAAATGTAAAAATCTCACAAATGTTATTTTTCTGCTAAATTGATGTATCTTAACCTCAGGAGAAAGCGATGTAGTGGGCCAAGATTATTCTTCCATGATAAATTCAAATCAACTTCTAAAGTACTCTATTCTCAAAGTGAGCATTTTAATCTGCTTCGGACTCGCTTCAGCTGAACACCTGCAACAGAGACGCAACTCTCCTCCTTGGGCAATATGAATTGGAATCAGGAGAGCAATGTGAATTGCGGTTTTCCGGCCCTGTGAGAAGTGGGCAGTTTGCATGGTTCATCGTGCGCTCGAGAAATTTAAAGAAACAAACACAACGTCGAGGAAGCCAGGAAACTGGAGACAAAAATCAACTCGAATGGATTCATCTCGGGGGTGACCTCGTCTCAAGGAAGGAGAATCGCAATATCGGTACTGAATCGCCTGAAAGTGCATTTTGAGCGGACCTGGAATTCCCTGTCTGTTATGTTTCTGAGAAAAATCGTCGATGGGTTCCAGTGCCTTCTGGAGACAGTGGCTGACGAACGAGCAATCCGATTCACCAAGTCTTCGAGCGAGTCAAGTCAATAGGAAGGAAAAGTTGTCAGCTGGAAGAATATGGCGGGCATTAAACATCGGTACATCTCGCTCCTGCCATAACTCGAGGATGTTCTTGATTTTTTTGAGAGACATAAAAAATATCAATAGAGAGAGATTGGAACAGGCTTGAATTTAATGTATGATGTGTTGCAAGGTTACACTGGGCAAGCATCTTAAACTTATTGCCAAACTCTGAATTGATATTTTTCTCGACTCACCCTGTATTTAAGTTTTCAAATTAAGATGACGGTGTAAGCTGGATTGCGTAAACACGATGCATGTGGGGTTCAAAATTGAGGCTCATAATGAAAGAAATGTGATTTTCGATGTGTGAGGGAGACATGACACATGAAGGTGTTTATTGCTCTGTCAGCTAAGATGGTTGCTTCATATCAAGTCGATAATCAAGGGAGCAGTCGAACGGGTCCAACGAGCGGCGAGTCTTCCAGGCTTCGATTGACTGCATGCCTTCATGAGAAGGGGCTGACTTTCAGTACCTAAAGTTGGTCAAATCAGGGAAACAAGCAGATAGGAAAATAAGGGTCAAAAAGTCGGCAAGAAACGCGATCAAGGTATTTGATACCTCTTTGAACTTGCCGCTTACATATTCATGTTATAGTTTCATAAAATGGAAATGCATCAATAGACCCTTATGTGACGCAATAAAATTTCTAAAACACATTTTATTATATATTAATAAGCTAGTTAAGCTTCAAAACAGAAATATTTGATAATTTTTTGTCGGCACACTACCAATTCCATATTGGGTTTTCCTTATCCCCGTATATACCGTGTTCAGGCAATCCAAACTACTGCGTCATCTTAGCTGTTAAACAATGCGGACTGAACCTTCAATCCACGTCAAATGTTTGTGTATCCCAATGATGGAAGACTCAGGATTCCTGAAAGTTTTGCCTGTGCTGAGAGAAGGAAAGAATCCGATCGAAATTATGTCTTTGGAATGGACGTCGTCATTGGAAGTGCAACATCGGTGAGCAGTATTCGCTTCTTTTTTGAACAGGATATCCTAGAACATGTTCCGTATAGTATAAGCCTAATCGAAGTGGCAGGTCGTCTAGAACTTGCATACTATACAAATAAAACTTGATTTTGGCGCTTGAATTGGAGGGGACATCCTCCTTTAGCGCTAGGATGTGTAAAAGGTTGAGCAACATCCCCTCGAGGAATTCATGTTCACATTAGAGAGAGAGGACAGGTAAAGGAGAGAGGAGGCAACCAGACTGAAGTCGAACAGACTTCAACAGAGAAAGAATTATTTAATTCAGAAATGACCTCTCCGTAATTTTCCGCCTAGGCAAGCGCGGGAGAGGAAAGGAAAAATGAAGTATGAAGCTGAATGCGAGGAATGACACCTGATCTTCCATCCCTCGACAATGGAAGAACGAATCTAGGACCTAGCCAGAAGTGACTTCTCTTCAAAATTCTCCCTCAAGTTCCTGCAGACAACGTGATGAGAAGCACACGTTCTGTCTTGCCGTAACCCATTGCGCCCCATGATCCACAAAATAGGGATACAAAACTTTATTTATGCAGAATTCTATCATTTTAATATTTGCTCTTTTTTTTTACTAAAAAAAAGAGTATCTGTTTGAATAGTCGTGTTTCTCAATTATAGAATTAAAATTGATTTAAAATAAATATATATTTCGTTCAAATGTGTAACTTTAGCATAATTATATTTAATTAAAATCAAATTAATACATTTAATTGACAAATATAATTAAAATTATGCTCCCGTCGAATTGCTGGGAAGTAATTGAAAGGTGGGAAGTGAGGTATTGTATGCCTGTCTGGAGTATAAAAAATCTTGTACGGAGGAATTTGCGGTCAAAACTGTTCCCATTTGGGGATTATGTGGCGGAAAAATCGAGGCGCTTCTGAGTTAACTGAATTCCATTGTGAGAATCTATGGGAATGAGATTTCGTGAGGTGAACTGGGCCCAATTTGGGCTCATGATGGAAAAAGGTTAATTTTCGTTTTGCCAATTAGCTGCATGACAAGTTGCAACCAAACGGAAGGAGGGAAATTAGCGAATCTCCTTTTCCTACTTCATTTCCTTCAGTCTCCAAATGATTGTAGACTAGACGCCTGCACGCTAAGTCTTCCGAATTCAGAGTTTTCTCTAAATTTCTCCAAGTATCGCACTCGGCCTGTACACGTAGGAACGTTGACATGCTTTATTGCATAATTGATGTGAACTTTCCCAGTCGAAATCGCGAACGGCCTCTCTCGATTCGAAGGACAGTGTTGAAAAACCCATTCATCTTTCGTTTGAGAGCGTCCTTTAATAAAAGGTGAGCATGCTCACTCGTCCATATGGGCCCTATGGATGAGCGGGTATAGTGTAACCGTTCAAGTCTGGGATCTGGGAGGCGTTCATATTGGAAGTTGTATGAGCTCTGCGGATGGTCCGCGATTCCGACTTTTGTTATCGGTTTATGTGAAAATTCAATGGCGTGCCTAATTAGGACTTGGCGATAAAAACGAGAATCGCGCTGAAAAAAAGTCATTTTATGTCTAGAGAACTGTGCGTGCTGAAATGCAGTCTGAAAAAAAAGGAATAGAGAGGAAGGAAAGGCGGATCAACCGGTTCAAACCTCTTCCCCTATTTGGACACAATACCTCGAGGGGAAATGCGGATCCTCTGCTCATCTCAGGGTAAAAGGTGGCATTTTCCCTTCCAGCCCCAGCGTCCGGAATCGTGCTGGTTTAGTATCAATATATATGCGATATATATATGCAGTATATCTATGCTGATTGCATACTAGCATACACTTAAGCATACAATTACGCTTAGGCGTATGGTGGCTCGTTTCCCTGACACCGTTTCCGAAAGTAAATTCGTGCATTTATATATATCTCAGCGGTTCTCAACCTTTCATTGCCAACGGCACAATTTTTGGACAAAGATATTGGCGACGATATTCATTCAGGAGAAAATTAAAAAAAATATATTTTTTCACTCACCAAGACGACCATTTCAGACACTTTTTTAAAATTATTATTATTTTTTATTTCATTTGTTTTTATAAAACCCTGGGAATCGACTGGTATATTTAACGAAAGTATAATATAGTTCTTTAATTCTGGGATCTCGCTCTCTCAGAATGGAAATAAGTCTTCCCTGCTTCCTTTCGATGTATCTAACGACTTCGCACGGCATCCGCTTATAGAGGGGCTCGAGTTCGATCACTCCCTTCCCTCCAATGCGATACCTGTGCCATGCCGAATGTTTAGGCCCTGAAAGCATCCAGGGAAAAGCCAGAAAGCATCTGCTTCTCGAATTATGGAACTAGTCCAGAGAGACAACTATTAGAATTTCAGCACCACGTAACAGAACAAATTATTAGCAACAGCGGAGTGTTTAAAGAACTATATTATACTTTCGTTAAATATACCAGTCGATTCCCAGGGTTTTATGAAAACAAGCCCATACCATGAATATGTTCATAAAAAGTAAAAGACTGGATACTTGCCAAAAGGTAGCTGAAATGCTTCACGTCTCTTGTTCAGCCAACTGATTTAGATACGAATTGGATTTGCGTTAATCAGCGGAGGAAAGAATTTCAATTCCATAAAAGAAACTTTCCATTGAATCCGAGGAAAAGATCTATGACTACGGGACGTTACGTCTTTGCTTTCTTGGTGAAATATAAAAAAAATACTCCCACCTCTCACGCATTTGAGTCGACCTTTTGTGGCACACAGGTTGAGAACCTCTGCTTATGTCCAATTTTAATCCTTGTATCATGATGTTGAATGAAGGATTGCCATGCATTTAATTTTTGTTCATACTGGTGCTTTAGGTGTCTGTTTTTGGAGGGTCGTGAGAAACTTGCTCGAGACTCATGTTCTTTCTCATTTGGAGGGAAACACGATCATGAGCCAAAGGAAAGAACACAGGATTATTTGAAAAGGAGCTGCGACGAAGCCAACCGCTGTGTTCCGCCTTCACCCAGAGATGATCCGCTGAATCGAGTGCGTGAGACGACAACGCGCCATTTGCTTACTTCTCCATCCAGGCAAGAAGAGATCAAAGTTATCTCTCCTAGGATGACCACAATCAAGTACAATTTTTTCCCATTCATCTAGTGAGAAGCATGCTACTCCAGACAGGTCTTCCAAGTGGTCCTTCCCCCCGGACAGCCTTGAACCTTGGAGAAGCCTCTTGCCATTGGCAGCCTATTGCATCGTATCGTACCGCAGGAGAACCAACGACGACCTCAGATGGAAGTTTCATCCTCTCGGCATCATGATCAATGAGAATGTAAGAATCTTCAGCATGGCGTGCTGGGAGATACTGTGACATGAATCGGTTGCAGATGTGATGATGATGGATGGAGCGTTTTGTGTCGCTCCTGCTCTATTCTATCAGTTCTCGGTCATTCTTGGATGCGCATGGGCGAGTGTCTCTCTTGATCTATGGGCTCCTGCCCAGTAAGTCCAGTGAGACGTACTTTTCTTTGACTCTGCAAGCTGCAGCACATAGCAGAGTTGGGCTGTTCAGGGAAAGGATTCTAATGAACATGGGTCAAGTCTCTCTCGCTTCCTTGGCGAGTATCATTTCAGCAGCAACCATCAAGGATTGCCTCTTCCATTTCCGCCAAGCAACGTGACAAAAATGCCAAAAAATTGATTTTCAATGCCTCAATCAAATAGACCCTGAAATCAATCCAATAATCAGCAGATTGATGTCCGTGGCCCATCGATGAGTTGTACAGAGATGTAAGATGTAAGAAGTTCCTGACGGCGTATCATCTCAGAAACGAACTGCTCCTGGATACGTGGATAGATGACAGTGCTGTACAGCAGGCATATATGGAATCATTTTTGGCAGGAAGGGACCTAGGACTGTAAATGTAGAAGCTAAATTATTTGTATTCATATTTATTTGACTTATTTATTTATCATATGCCTATGGGAACGAAGCATTGTCAGGAATTGAAGTGGGATGGTTGGTGGATGGGGCCAGGACATGCTTATTTAGCCACTTGATGGCATCAGCACCAGCGGCGTGCAGAGTGCGTAGGCCACCATGGAGGCAAGTCATTGGGCAGTCGTTGACTATGTGCGACATTGTTTGCGGCTCACCGCATTCGCACAGTGGGCTATCAAGCAGTCCTCATTGGCGGTCATTAGCAGCACAACGCTCCTGACCTGTCAGGAAGCGATTTAGAAGGGTCCACAGTTTCCGTGGAAGGTGGAAGCCTGGTGGTTCGACCGAAGGGTCGTAAACTATCTGTGATTTGTCACCGTCGACTTGGCCCACTCCTCGTGCCAGCGCGCTCCACTGGCACCGCTTGGCCTTGGTCGAGCCTTCGTAGCGTGAGGACGTGTCGGAGAATACTCTCGAGGTTCTGTCAGCTAAGTCGTGAGTTAGTGGCCACCTGGCTACTTTGTAGCAGTATTCATAAGTTTTCTGATAGCTACCTCCAATTTCACATTAGATCAGTAACAATCAGCTTAATTACTTTAAGTATTAGCACATTACTCGTAGTATTCCTTTTACTACAAGGACTAGAGGTACGCCGACCAGAATAACGCAGACTGGAACAACGTCGAACAGGAATAATGTGGAATATCCATTTCCAGGATTAAAGGCTAATCGAACTCTCCCGACTAGAATAACGCCGAACTGGAGTAGTGCCGAAATAGCGAATGCTGCGCAAAAATTTCCGAATTTATGTGCATGTTCATGCCTATCTGAGGATGCATTAGTTTTGTCTCTCTGGGCATTTACGGACGTATTAGCCTTTTTTTTAAACAAATTTTCAAGTGTTTTTCCTGAGGCAAATTATTCCTTTGTCATGCCACAAAAACGTCGACAGAAACGACTGGAAAATACCCTCGCCCCGATGATAGTAGGAGAAATTGAAAGTCATACTATTTCAAGGATCCATTGTAGGCTTCGGGCTAACACTGACAAAAGGTTGAAATATTGAGACATGGTTGAATTTGAGAATTTAAGGAAGAATACGAAAAAAATCAATTAAATGCTGGCTGTTCGCAATGAACCGCATCTTCAACACATTGAGATTGCACATGGATTGCCGAAGTCGTTAAGAAGCTATTAGGTACAAATTCTTTTTTCATATTTTCTTTCGTCACGGTCTCAAGATTGTTTCGAAACGAAGTTGTCCACATCATCTCGACGGAAAATAGGTTCTAGCAATTGGTAATTCAAGCAATCGCCAATTTAGCAGTCCTAACCCTGATGCTGAAATATAGTTCCCTGGGGTTTTTCGTTCAGTACGCGATATGTTCCCACGTACACGAGAAGACTTTGGAATTCCTCGATAGACCCTTAGAAGGAGGTAATCCGGCAGAAGGAAACTCTGGGTACTTCTGGCCAGAGGGTCCGAAGACACATGGCAATTTTGATTACCTCACTTCAGAGCGCACCAAATGACTCGGGCATTGATATCTCTTTCGTATCTATTTAGGGAATGGCAGTACGTTAACCGGCCTGCGAGGGTGTGCTTAACTTTCCTCCTGCGTGGGAGATAAAATAGGTGATGCTAGGCGCGTAACTCCCTCGCTGGACAGAATCAATTGCGTTGTTCAAATACTAAACTCGAGTTTTGATCAAGTTAAAGAAGGTACAACCTCAGAAGGACCCTTCCTTGGAATAACAACACTCATTAGAGTACTCTAGAGCTCTATTCAATATTAGCGCGCGTCAAGGCTAAAAAAATGGGGGATAATACCCAATCTTCGACAATTCAACGCTTGCACAACGGGACACATGATCGAATCAACGTTGCTTTATTACAAAATTGCGGCAGCATGGAATCCCCCTTTTACCCACCGTTGTGGCAACATAGCTACGTTGAAAAATCAACCCTCTCTCAACCTTGATCAGACGTTCTTGGCCGGATGGGTTAGCTTACCAATTATGGAGTCTACAATTGGTAAGAGAAGAATATCATTGCGGCTGAAATTACGTGTATGTAGGACATGCTCATGGCTGTCTGATTCCGTTTTAGTTCTGTCCCACGGCCCCCTCACGGACACGTAACAGGTTTTTTCATGAGTTTACAGTGTTTTTCTTCTGAGGAAAATTATTCCATTATCGTGGCACAAAATTGTCTACAGAGAAACAGCTGGATGATGCCCTCGGGCCGAATATCGTAGGAGAAAGCGAATTGCGCGTGGAACTCATAAAGCTGTGAATCCCTCTTGCCCTCCGAGTACCGAGGCCGAATGTTCTCACCTACGCTGAGCAAATGAGACAGATTCCGAATACGATCATTGGTAAAGAAGACATTAGGCATTGGCTAGGCCTCAGGCAGTTAGCAAGTACGTTCAACTGTGATTATTTTCCAACGAGGAAAAAAAATTTCTTTCCAGCAATTGTGATCCAGTGAACACAATCGAAATTCACTGTCTAATCATTCCGTGTGTACACGGGCTTTCGACTAGTTCAGCATATTAACTTCCAATGAAAATTGGGGGGCTAGGCTTTTCAAGGCAGACCAGGAGCGGAACGGAAGGGCTCAGGGACACAGGGAACGGACTTGGGATATTGGAATTGTAACTGCTGACATTTGGTCGCAATTCTTCTCGGAAGAAAAGGCTTGTCATCCACGACATGGCGTAGTCGGCCTAACATCGACCAAGAGGAAAGTCACGCTTTTCATCACTCATTGCCATAGGTGAACCCTCTACTGGAGTAGATTTAACCCATCTATGTTTGTCTAAGCGGGAGTGGACCGACTCAGTATTTCCTTGCCGGCTTGCAACTTGATTGAACAGAAACCTATCGGCGAACGGATCGCTGCGATTCATCTCAGGAGGAGCGAGTTTGGGGACTTGGCTTGAGTCATTTAGGACTACGGATCCAATGGCAAGTCGGACTATGAAGCGTTTCTCGAAGAAGTAGATAGGGTTCTACAAGGAATCTCGAATGGCGATCTCAAGGATTGGGTCCTAGCTAGTATGTGATCTTCGCCCTTATATTTATCGGGATCCCGACCCCTTTATTGATCGGAACACAGTTTTCGCATTAATCAGCACTTTTTCCAATTGTTCACAACCCTGTCCGCATCGTCCGTAAAGTCTATCTCTACCACTTTTCATGCAAGCCTATGAGTGAAAAATGCGGATATGGAAACGGGATGGTAACGACACGATCAGCGGCGTCCTTGCGATCGAAGGATAAGCATTCTTGCTCTATCCCACCCAGATGGGATCCCGATGTTATCACCCTTCGGATCTCATACTCTCCTTCGCGCGGGGAAAACGGGACTGTAAGTGTTGTACGGGGGTTTTCCCGCGTGAAAGTTCATATCAAGGTATGAACACCCCTTAGCTAGGGGAGGGGAGTAAAAGCCCCATAAAAACCATACACTCTTAGAAAAGAGTGAGCAATATCCGGGAAAGGGAGCGAAACTGGAGGTAGCGATTATACTCCTCAAAAACGAGGAAGTACAATCGATAACTACTCTTTTATATGAGCAGAATCCATAACTTTTTTAAGAGCGCAAAGCGAGGGAGGGAGAGTACTTTTCAAACCAGTAGAAAAAGTTAGTGGTTATCCTCAGGAAAGAGAGAGGCGAACGACATAACTCCCCTGTTTTTAGGGAGTAAAATCGCTAACTCCAGTTTCGCTCCGTTTCTCGGAAATCGCTCACTCTTTTCTAAGTGTGTACCATCCGATCTCTTTTCCCCACACTCCCCTCCCCACCTGGATATTACGTTTTCAAAAAAGATCCGACAGCCACAACGGCGGAAAGTAAGTGTGTAAGTGTGCAAAACTTATTCAGGCAACGTACCTTTATCTCATCAAACAAATCGCTTAGGATTCACTATGGTCTCAAACACAGATGCAATTATCCGCAATTAATGCAGTGACCTATGAGGAATTGGTAGAAAATGCGCTCGCTGTTTCACTATTTCTGTTCTTTTTTTTCATTCCGTCTGCGCGCAGTTGCCAAAACAATCGAAGAGCGAGATGCAATGTGCGTGAACGGTTTTCAGCTTGAGTTGGGGTGTCAGTCACATACAAAAACGGCCGGTCTGTCCCCTTTTAGTCCTCCCAACTGACGGATCTGTAGCCGACAAAGGGTGAGAGCAGAGGCTCGTGGCGGCGGTGTTGACGGAGTTGCTGGCCGAACTTGTAAAAATGCCTCATTTTGCATCCTATGCTTCTTACGAGGGGTGTTCAAAAGTAACAAGGATAGTCTCGTTATAAACAAGTATATGCTTGCATTTGGCTGTACAAATGAGGACAAGTTCTAAGATGTCTCTCGATGTTCCTGAAAATGCTTGAGCAAATGCTACATTGGAGCCAGTCTCGTTACTAGTTGAGTGGGATTTCGTCCTCTTATATCATTTCGACGCGATGTGGACGCGAATAATAAAGGGGGACTATCTCAACACTCTAAGAAAATTCCGAGCGTTTGGGGAGTAAAAAGTGAGCACACCGTGAGCTTTTCGAATTTACTCTCTTATTACTTATCAAATGCTCCCTCATCGCTCGTATTGAAGTGAACACCTCGAAGTTCTTCGCCGGGCTACTAGATGGAGATAAGGGTCTCGCTTTTCGCTCAGTACACAAAAGTTCCCTTCCCTCTTTCCCTGGAATCGTCCCTCGCAGTATTGTTTCTGTGTTTCATTATAGGAATCAATAAACATGGACACTTCATCATTTGTTATCCACATACTCAAGACGTACTCATAGAGTCCATGCCATAAACAAGCTCATATTCCTATTGAGAACCCCCTTGGAATGCGGGTGATTTTATCCACATAGAAGATCTAGAATGTGTAGAGAGTGCTCGTGAACTTCAATCCCCCATACCCCAATAAATGAGATGATAAGGACTGATATCCCAGACTATTCCACGGAATCAATAAGAAGTGGTCCGCCCTCCGACGTGTGATGTAATCAGTGCAGTCAGAGGTAGGTCAACGCATGCACGAGAGAGATAGCGACACACAGTATATAAGGAATTTTTCGTATTTGCACGACATCCCTATCACTTTCTGATGGAAGCGCTTTTACTCACGGAGGAGGAGCGCAATTTTACTCCTTCATGATGGAGTAAATTTGTTCCTTTCCCAGAGTGAAAGGGGGGTGAAACTGGAGTTAGCTATTCTGCTCTCTTTTTTTTTAGAAAAATCGCTCCTCTTTTTCTAAGAGTGTAGAATTCTGAGTTTGTTCAGGTAGGCCTATGACGTACGAATGACGGATTTTATACTTTCTTAAGTTGGATGATTATTTTTCGGCGGAGGGGGATAATTATATTGTACAGTGAAGTGGGGTATATAGGGAATAGTGGGGTACAATGGGGTATAGGTTGCATGTCTCGCCCTGGGCAGGTACTCTAGGTTGGTTAGTTAGGTAGGTAACTACAATTGGTTTCGCAACAATCTTGGAATTATAGCTTTAAATACGAATTGGTAATATTAAATGAGTGCCGTTAAATTTATTTGGTTCGATGGTGATGGTGTGGAAGAGGATGATATTCAAAGGAGAAACTTCCTAAGGAGAATTCTATTCTGTGCCAACGTTTGCTATCATGAGGGCTGTTTTGTTTCCCCATAATCAGATAATCATAGTCAGGGAACTATTCAGGGAGTTATTTTTTATGGCTGAAAAAGCATTTCCCACCTTCAGAGTACATTGCGTTAAAGTGACAAAGAAACAGAGGAAACAACAGTCCGTGGTAATTTTCTCCCGGTTTGATTTCGAATGTGAGGGATTTCATAATTAGGCGAGAATGAGACCTTCATTGGTTCTCATTTGTCCACTCCGAAGTAAAATTGAAACAACTAATTTATAGGGTTAAAATGCTATGCTCTTTCCTTAGCAAAAGAAATTTCCTCTTGTGTCATCCTTCTTCCTCTTCTTCTCCTATTCAAAGGCTTCGTCGAATGTTGACCACTTTTACTTCGTTGACTAGAACGACCGTACCGCAGACTCAGCTGATGCCTGAAAACTCGGGCTGCAATGATATGCGAAACTGGGCCGTACTGTACTTATGCTCCTTTTTTTCTATGAGAGCCCCCATTCGGACGACCTTGGATGCCTGCGAGTGGAAAGAGCAGTCGCGACACAGCTACAGGCAGTATAAACAGATCGTCTCCTCCCATCTTGCTCGTCAGTCTTCTGATTAAGTAATCCATGATGCCGTGGTGCTTCAGGGATCTTCCCTTCAAGAAGAAACGTTATATCACCTTTGCCATATCCTTTGCATCCAACTTCATCGGCGGAACTGAGTTCGGTGAGTTTCAGAGTATCACGCAGGGTGGTATCCCTGAATATGTCTATCTTCGGCCAAATTAAACCCTCAAATTTCAGATCCGCATGTTAAGGTATGGTATTTCTAATGGTACACAGTTGATGAGGCTATACAGTTCCTTCCATATATTTTGAGCAGCTTTCTTTCCCAATAATTGCACAAAAAGAGCTTCATATGCTTTAAAATGGTGAGAGACCGGCATTTTCTAGTAGATGTCACCATCCCAAATCTCATCGTTGTTAGTCCAATGCAGTCGCTTTCGCGAGTCAATCTTCCACTTGCTCGAAAATGAACTCTATGGGAATGCGGAAATGAGGGACTCTCTTCTGGAGGAGGTTCGAATACTTGATCCGAGTGCATGGTTACGGCCTGACTGTTACTTGTATTGCATATAATGGCCATGCCCATCCAAACATTTTCATGGGGTTGTGGTTTGAGGCTTTTGCGAGTCAATTGATCGGCTGAAATTCTGAACGATGTTGGGAAAAGGGAGCCAGCTTTGAACGCCTCCAATCAGAAGCAATGAGCAATGAGTTGCGAGTTATGTTTGCAACAATGAGTTGCGCGTATTACGTTGCATATTTTCTGATGCAATATCGCCCAGGACTCGCTTGGAGTTTCTTCGCGACACCCATGGCGTTGAAATAGTTTAAAATTATGTTCATGACATTGTCGAATCGTATTGTTTAGAGTTTCACGGAATCCTCCTGCGTCGAAGTTATGAGTTGCTTCGGCTTCCCGGATGGAAAGATTGTACTTCGGTAATCTCTGAAGAGGGAATTCCAATGAGATGGAGGCATACTTTAGATGCAGTAGAATCAGAGATAGGAACCAAGACCATTTCCTGATGGTTAACAGCATCTATAATTGCCAATAATTATTAATTAATAATAATTGCCAATCATTGTGGGCTCTTATATGACTGTGTTCATGGCGCCCATGTCGAGAGGCCCATGTCGACCGGTCTGCATATCTGGACGAAACTATACGTATGAGGGTAAATCAAAAAGTAAAGGGAAATTTCTTATAAACATTTATTTAGAAATGATACAGGCTTACAAAGTAGCACATTTCTCCGCATAATCTCCGGACTTCATTACACAAGTTTCCCACTGCTTTATCAGATTGTGGATCCCGTCAGAATAAAACCTTTTTCGGTTGCTGTCGAAGCCATGCTTGCACAGCATCCATTACCTCATTGTGGCAGGAAAATCGCCGACTTCGCAGAGCGTTTTTGAGTGGCATAGAGGGGGAAGTCTGACGGAGCAAGGTCTGGGCTGTAGGGAGGATGTCTTAGAGCTTCGCAGTTCAAATCCTGTAGAGTCTCTACAATCAGGGAAGTGTGTGACCGAGCTATTTAAAAAATACTACGAAAAAAAACTCGTATGAAACTCACTTAGATCAAAACTGTTACTAAACTGTGTTATTGTCTTGTTGACTGATAGTAAAGTAAACAACCTAACCTGTTTCAACCAGAATAACCAACTTTCTGAGATAAATAAATAAAAATTCCCTTTACTTTTTTATTTACCCTGGTAAAAACGGTGAGGGCTTGGTTGGAAATTGACTCTGTCCAAGCCAAGCAAATCATGCTTCAAAAATGAGAAAAAATGAAAGGAGAAAGGTGCTTTGGCAAGGGGGGCTTCTCCATGGTTTGCATTTTCGTTTATTGGGTGAATCTCTATCTTCAGAAGATTTATGACTTCATAGGAGATTGCTACATCAATAAATATTGTTTCCTTCCATTTCAGAGGTGTAATATTACGTCGAATCGAGGTATCTGTGCCACACGGGATCCCAAAGTATTCATATTTTCTGTCGCACCAAAAGGTTTTTTTTGAGGCGAAGTTTTTAAACTTACCATACATATTTTACCATTCCACCAGCGATAATCCTACCGTCAATATGGAGGTACCTGCAGCAACTGGGTGTCACCAACGAGGCGTATCTTGGCCTCGTCACCTCCTGTGAGCAACCGAATTCCTCATTGCAAATATATAATAGGGAACAGAACAGTTAAAAGAGTTTGCCCTGTCATAGCGTTCAGCTTGGCGTCTCTCTTCTCGGGGATGCTGGTGGGATACTGGACGGATCGGAGCGGGGACGTGAGGAAGATCGCCCTCTTCATGAACCTCTTCCAGATCGCTGGGAATCTCTTCTACTTCATCGGGTTCTTCCCTTGGATCCTCCTCCTCGGCCGATTCATCTCGGGTAACAAGTTCATCCAATCCCAACGTTGTATCCTCCACATCGCCGTCCTGTCTATTGACTTTTCTTCTCTTAGGGATCGGAGCTGGATTGAATACAGTAATGTACGCCGAAGTGAGCCGATCGACGACGGCTGAAGAGAGGACTTCCGTTTTGACTTGCATGTTTGCCTTGAGGCAGTTGAGCATGAGCTTCGCTCCCGCCTACAATCTCGCTATTGCCGTAAGTCCCATCGTATAATCAACCATAACTTGGATTCCATGTACCATGGCCATAGCCTAATGCAATTTTATCCAGATTGAACACTAGAATTACTTTTTTTTATAGCCTATGTCTTTCGTGAAATTCTTCTGATACGTTGGACTGTCATGCATAATATGTGATGTGTTTCCATGTCCTTTTCTGGTGCACTTTCCCTTCGCTATTTGCAGAACATAAATTTCCAATTGGGAGGGATCCAAGTGACGGAAGAGAATTTCCCTGGACTCTTGATGGCAGTAATCTGCATCATCTTCGAGTTCGTGTTTTTCTTCTTATACTTCAATTTGTCCGAGGAGTTCCAATTGGAGGAGAAGAGGCGGATGGCGAGGGAGGCTCAATCTTCTTATGGTGCATGCGACTCTAGAACTTCACTCGGAGAAGAACTGGAAAAGGAACTTCTACAAAAATCATTTTCATCTCCTGATTGCAAGACCGGTCTTTCCCTTTCATCTTTATTCACTTTTCCTCTCAGCTAATAAAAAAGAACATAATAGATGTAATATGCAACGGAATCCAAATAGAACTTCCGGAACTTTTTCCCCATTTATTTAATATTTTTGTGAGCAGAAGAGGGAGAAGAGGTTAGGAGAACACGAACGTCATTGGCAGCTCTAGATGTCGCCAAGTTGAAGGACGAACCACCCTTTAAAACCCTAGAGGTTTATCGACGAGGTACAGTCTAGGAAATTCTATACACGATAATATTGTGATGCGAAAGCAGGAAAACATGTTTACATCTCTGCTTGCATGTTGCGTATGTTGATAGAGTTCCTGAAAGTCTCGGTAATTGCCCTACTGCTCTCGCAGATGACGGCCTATCTCTGTCAGACTCTCATCGAGGTAACATGATGGATATACCCCTTCAGCACAATTTTAAGAACCAGCTGAGTTCATTTAGCTGTTTTTTCGCAGACGATCATCCCACCAGTGATGCAGATTGACTTCGGGCTGGGGAATCGAGAGAATAGTTACCTGTACATGGCGACTGGCGGAGAGAGCCTCGTCATCTACGTCATAGTCATCCTGGCGTCCAAATGGGGAATCCAGGAACGAAGCATGATCCTCTGTGGTTCTGCTGTCATTGTCTATGCCCTCGTCCATAACCTTCTCCTAGGCCTCTATCTCCTCCCAGGTCTGTTTTTCACGGAGACACATAAGGCCATGATGTAACATGGTAAGATGTTGCTCCTCTTCTTTCTCAACTTCAGAATGTATACCTGGTGCAACTCAAACATATACATTATTGATCGGGTCATCAGAGCAAACAGGGATTAAGCCAGAGATGCTGCGATGAATAGGAAGTTTACACGACTGAGTTTGCATATGAAAAAAATTGCAGATAAATAACCATGCTCAGGGACTAAGTGAGTCCTTAGAGGGTTCTGAGGAATGAGATGGAAAGCGGAGGAGTAGAGATGGGAAACGGACAGAAAAATGTAGGATGGCTGGAGGGTTGTACTCCATGAGGTGGCTTCAACGTTCTTAGTAAGACAACATCTGCAAATATATTAAATGCTCGATCTCAGGCATGAGTAAGCAAAAATCGTGACTTTCTCAATATCTGCGTGAGTAAAATATAAGAATGATACACTGTCGAATCATAGACTCTATTATATAAGCTTGGTATTCACATGTGGAAAAGGAGAAGCATATAAACTTGCTTAGGGAATATGTCAGTCCTATAAGAGAGCGTAATAAATAAGACCTAACTAATATGAAAGAATTAAAACACGTTCAAATAAGGATTCTTGGTCATTAATATTTTATTAATCACATACACCGATGATATACTATATTGCTTTTGCATTTGTTGCCCAAGTTTTGACACTGCTGCCACCTAATTAAGCATTTCCAGACCAACTTTCCGAATTATCCATCCGTTTCTAATCTCTTCCACCTGATCTTACACTTTATGCCCTTCCTAACATTGAAAGCCTGTTTATGCCCATGAGTTTTGCTTCTGTCTCTGTTTCCTATTCTAATGCAGATTTGTCTTCATACAAGCTTGTTTTGTCTTCATTTCTTTAACTTTCTTTGAAAAGTATCTATGGTTTTATACAGCAAAGATAAATTCCGGTACACCAATAAGGTCTGCGGTCACAGAAACTTGTTATGTGCAATCTTCCCGAGCATGTAGAAGTAACATGAAATTTGGTGGAGGAAATGGGAAAAAAGTCTTCAATGATCTGCACCAGAATAAAATGTTTGTATCAGGTTAATTCATAAATAATTTCCGTTTGTTGCCAACTGTTTTGAAACGATTGTAACTTGTTTCAAGTTTTGACGCGATAAATCGTGTTATATGTCATTCGATCGAGAAAACTGTAGACTTTTTGATAATATGCAATTTATTGTCTTTTCAATTTTATGTTGAAATAATAAGGGTAAAATGGATGATGAAAAAAACGCATATTCGGCAGTGCATTTTGTGGGAGTTTCAACAAGGCTCAAATGCAACGGAGACAGCGAGGAAGATATGCACCTTCTTTGGAGAGGACACCATCACTGATCACCAGTGCAGGAACTGATTCACAAAGTTTCGGTCAAGAGAATTATCGCTCAAGGATGAACCACGTCCTGGTCGCCTTTGGAGATCGTTGAATCGAAGCCAACCCACGTAAATCCACCTAAGAATTGAACGAAGAACTTGGTACTTCCCAACCGACCGTATTTCGCCGCCTTCTTGCTCTTGGAAAAGTCAGCAAGTTGGGACCATGGGTTTTACCTGGGTTAGCCTCGATTAACACTTCCAATGCATCGCTATCGAACTCCGAAGGGCGACCAGGACGTTGTTCATCCTTGAGCGATAATTCTCTTGACCGAAACTTTGTGAATCAATTCCTGCACTGGTGATCGGTGATGGTGTCCTCTCCAAAGAAGGTGGAAATTGGAGAAATTGGAAAGACAATAAATTGCATATTATCAAAAAGTCTACAATTTTCTCGCTCGAATGACATATAACACGATTTATCGCGTCAAAACTTGAAACAAGTTACAATCGTTTCAAAACAGTTGGCAACAAACGGAAATTATTTATGAATTAACCTGATACAAAGGCCCATAGGGCCCACCAAATATGTATTGCGCCATGAACTTAAATTAAATTTAAATATTCATTTGATCTTTATTCTAACCTTTTACTGGACAATTGCATAGGTTGGAATGCAATTATGCCTAATTTTGTGACCGAAAGTACTCTGATGCCAGTAATTACAGTCGTTTCAGTATGTTTGCGCAAGTCAAGGGAGAAGTGATAATTCGGTGCGGCAGGTCGATCATAATAAATGCTATCTAAGGAGTGTGTGGGAAGGAATGAAATCTGCTAGAAAGAGACGGTCAGTGCTTTACGCCCTTTAACCCTCACCACTCGGGATCTGCATGCAGATACGCCGGATCTCCTGCCGTATTTCGTCGCGGGCTGCATGGTCATGTTCGCGGGAGTACCTGCGGTGTGCGTGTGCACCATGTGCCTGACCACGAAGCTCGTCGATCGACGGGCTCAGGGACTTCTACATGGTGTCCGTCGAGCTTACAACTCCATGGGAATCGTTATCGGACCTCTGTGGGGTGGAGGGTTCGTCTTTGAACCTATTCCCCTGTACATCCTCCCTCTTGCATTCGTTCTCCTCTATGCTGTGAGTCCCATCCTTCATATGTACGTAAGAGTACGAGCGCGCGAAAGACTTGGATAGAAAAGTTTCCCCATATTTTTCATTCTAGATTCATTATTTCGTTTCTGCCCTCAAATTACCTCCACGATGATGTAGTTCACTTTAGATATGCTGAATGTCGTTTATGCGCAGCGACAAAACGCTGCCGTCGAGGTTGTTGGGGTTTTTTTCATCGAAAGCATGAGTCCCATGAGAAAAATGATACGAATTCATTTGGGATACACTGCAGACGCCTTCTTCACGCACGTGCAAATTACAGGTAACGTGATCAATGGCGTCACGCATCCTACAAGTCTTCCCGTCCTCTCAATATATTGAGAGGACGAGATGATGAAAAGATGGCAAGACGATGAGAAAATGCAGATTCGTTAGCTGCATGCGGATGTAAATGGGTGATTTGAGGAACAAGCCTTCCCCCTTTATATTTAATAGAGACACAATTATCTATTCAGAGCACTTATAAAGTATCGTCAAGTTCATAATCAAATTTTAAAATCATGACCAGATTCAAGGGAGCGACAAGGTTCCCACGAGGAAGAGTCACGCCTAGTACCTGCCAATTCGTGAGATATGGGGTGTGACAGGGTGGGAACGACAGTTCATATGCTGAATTCCCATGCCTGTGACCGAAGATTCATGTGATCGCAAGAACGAGTCACATCCCTTCTCACTCCCAATCCCATGTGACTTCGGGTGTGATAGGGTGTGAGTTGGAAAATCACATGGCAGATCACATGCCTCTCACATGTGACACAGCATGTGATCGGGGGTGATTTTTCCGTAAGGGTAACGGGTAACCAAAACTCCCTTATGTTTTCAAAATCACTTGCTGGGAAGATTTCAGCTTGACCTTTTTGGACTCTGGAATCCAGTTCACAACTGAAACACACATCTCTTACAATCCAAGACAGATTTGGAAAGATACTGTCACTTCCATTGTGAGGATCATTCCTGCTCCGAAAAAACAGCAACATTAGAGTATAATAACGGACATTACAGGTCTTACTAAGAGATAGGCAAGCATGAGCTGCACTGTTAGAATTCGTCCAGAATTACAGTTTGATGACATCGGAATCTAGATTTCGACGAACTGGAAGGACATGAAAGGCAGATGAACCATGTATTCCAAGCTAACAATTAATACTGATAGAGTATTGACTGCATCACATGTAGGGGAATCGCCTAAATTTGAAGTTCTGAGGCAGGGGTGTCAAACGGGCCAGTCCATTTTGTCCGGCCCTCGAAGTCCTCTTCAGCAGTTGGTTACAGAAAATAACTGCAAATTTCAGCCTGTTCGCATTAAAGATAAGTTGTTACATTTTTGTTGTGGCCCCTAATCACCCTCGAAGGCTCCCATCCGGCCCCCAAACTAATCGAGTTTGACACCCCTGATCTAAGGGAATGGATGGATCTACACTATTAGGCGATCCGTGAAAGTCATGCGAGCTTGTCAATCGAGTCCATTCCCTTTCTACACTCTTTTCATTGAGCGTGTCCTATTAATTTAGAGATCAATATAAATTTTCACCGCTGGCTCATTTAACGTTGACTCTCCTGCAAGGAAAACATTGAAGAATGTTGGACATTACCCATTGTTCCCATTTTAAGCGTCCTTACACAGGGTACTCACGTGAGAATTGCGGGATACCAAAATCGAGAACGCAGCAGTACCGAAAAACGCAATACAGATAGTCTAACATAATCCGTCAGGACAACCTCTGTGTGCAATTGAACTTTGACTGCTGAATTTCTTTTCTTTCCCTATTTCTTTTATTCATTTATCGACACCTTATTACGGCATTTCCACTTCCAATGCTGACAGCTGGAAACTGTACCCCAGAATTCCTTAATGGAATGCAAAACGATGATAATGAAACGACAAGAAGCCCTGCTGGTCTTTTTCGCAGAGATCTACCTCCCAACAGTTCTCGACATCATTGAGTTTCCGCACGTGAAAACAAAATATGCTAATGATGAATGAGATCCCGGGTTTTCCGGCCTTCTCGTGCCGGTTTCTTTGGTTCCCGGCTTTCGGTGGACTATGAACTATATAATACTGCATCAATTCTATAATTGAATTAATAAACTTTGAATACATTTAAATGTAAACCCTGCATCTGTAGGGTTTCCTCCAGATATTCTTGCATGAAAGAAGCACAATAAGTATTACTCACGTTAGTAATTGTTCAAGTTTACATAAATATTTCATCTCTAAACCTGGAATAGGTGCTGCTCCTGGTCTCTTTCAAGAAGCTCTGGATGCCCAGATGAACTACAAAAGGACTCCTGTTTTGAGTTTTTTCTGTCAATTTTTTCGTGACTATCAAGTTCGCGATTAAGTTGTGCCCATAAAGAAATTAAATTTTATGCAATCGGTTGGAAATTTCTTGAAATGAGACTGAGGCAATCCCTTTGGAACGCAGAGCCATGCTAGATGGAGGAAAATGCTGAATATCGACATTCTCCACGAATCCTCGCCATGCCTTGTAATCCCCTCGAAACTGTATTCCCTTGGACCCGAGAACAAGCCCATATTCCTTACTCAAGTTCAACAGAACCGGATATGAATTTTCTTCATCGCGCAGAAGCATGTGATCTGCTGATAGGAATTAACCTAATAAATCACTTTCTTGTTGAATGTAGAAAAAAAAACGACTGAAGATGAGATTCATGAGGAAATTTTTTTTAGTATTCTAGGACCTAAATGAAACCGCCTGGTTCTTCCACCAAAATATGGAAAAACCATACTTCAATCCTTTAACTTTTCCAAAGCACGGGTAAAATGGAAAAGAATCCAATCCTAGAATTTGTCAGTCGAGGGCCGGTACATTTTATTTTTGCCCTTACTGCACTAATATGATAGGTTCAGAATTAAGCATATCAGCTACACCATTCATTAAAGGATTAAAGCGTTTGTTTGCCTAAACCAACAGAGGAAAATTTCTGAACTTAATAGAAAAAAAACATATAGATACCTGTTTCGACATACACAGCAGGAGATTTTACCGTTATTTAGATATAAACAATCCCAAATTTATTCTCCACACGCAGTACTCTCCAGTTGAATTTCTCATCTTCTGCTTATGATTCTCTCTTGGGAGAAATTATATTCACCAAATTACTCCATGAGTTGTTCAATGGGAATTCCAGGCGTGAAACTAATTCTGGAAGGAAAGAGAAGTTCACCTCGATGGAATTCATAGCATAAAATTTTATTTCAAAATTCATCATTGGCACAATATTATTCATAACGTGACTAATTCTTTTCGCCATTAACATTTTACAAGTTGAACGTGCTCAATAATTGAGAAGTGACCAGGAAGAAGGAAAAGCTTTGAGGAAAATAAGAAACACATGCAGACACCAACTTCGCTTCACAGCTTAGCCTTCGCATCAATTCTTGCACCGAGACTCTCATGTTCCTGGCATTCTTCAATTGTCACATTCAGTCCACAACTGCCGTGAATGGTGAACGTTAATGTCATGGAAGGCACCTCGAGCACCAAGAACAACAGCCACGCCCTCTCTCTCCGCCGATTCGCATAAGTTCACGTGCCAGCATTCGTCCTTCGATGAGATACAAGCCTTTCTCAGGAGACAGTGATCCACTCTGTAGTTGAATCTGCACGGGATGATCGTGAAATTATGGGCATGTCGATGGAAATAGATGTTGAGGATGTCTTGGTCGCCAAGCGTCAACTGACCCTTAAACGTATTGTATATGGAGCTTATTTCCGACGACCAGGCAGGTCCAAGTAATCTCATCCGGGTAAGGTTCATCAGCAGAATCCCCGCATTGATGCCAGTAGGACCGTAGAACGGGAACGGGGTAGTAGGTTCCCTGTAATGACTGTATTCTTCAAAATCCTCCAGTTCCTTAGTAGCACCGATGAAGGACCACGGACTCATTTTTTCAAATTGCGCCCAGAGTTCTTCCAAAGGCGCCAAGAAGACAATGTAGGTGTCTTAGTAAATCACAGAATCGTATTCGGGCAGGAGATCCGGGAGGAAAAGCCTGAGAGCAGCACAGGGTTTGTGATGGATGCTCTTATTCTCTATGTCCTTAGGGAATTTCACATCCCTTAATTCATAGGTCTCAAAATTCAATGATATTGGGAGGTGCCCCTCTAAATATTCCCGTGCCTCGGAGTCCACAAATCCGATGGCGTGGAATGTCCTTGTACTGAAGATGGAGCGTGAATGGGGTAAGAAAATGACTTCGAAGATCTTGAGACTTCTTGAACAGAAGATAAAGACCAATATCAATGGAGTATCGATTCCATTCAAGCATTTAAGATACTTTCCCTGAAGGGGGCATTGCATCGTGAATTAGGTATGGGACACGGGATTTTAGAGGCTCAGCACCGCCACTTCAAGGTCCGCGAGACCATATTCTCTCTTGGAAAAATGGAAAATGTGAGCCTTAACTCGTAGTTGATTTTTCTTCAAATATTCTCGTAAATTCTTTGCTCCTGTTCCTTGAAAGCGAAATAATATCAAGCTGTTTTGGAAAATGTTCCCTTGGTCTGCCAACATGATCCATTCTTCGAATTCGATCATGAAGGAATGGGAATCCTGGACATTCATCATCATTTTCATCATCCTCATCTTTGTGCATTTTTCTATAGCACATCCACAGCCTGCCATGATCTTAGGAAGAACATACTCTTCTTGTTCTACAGCTTTATTTTCAACCTAGACTAATCGGGACAGGGAAATCGTGATGAATGTTGCTGAGGAGAGGCACACTTGCGGTATTCCTACCTTCAGAGGTGCTCACGAAATGAGAAAGGAATTATGCCCAAACTTTTGCCATATGCGGAGCATCTTAGAAGCACATTCGCAAGAAAGACTTGACTCGGCGCCACGGAAATCGACGTAATTCTCCTTACATAGAATGCACGGATGTTGCTCATTCCTCTCTGAAGACTTCTGACCGTAGACGCCTTTCTCGCAGTGAGCAACGTTCACTTTTAGAAGTCGCAAGGAGTGTTCTGCTTTTAGCAAGGATATCACTAAAGACGAACTCAACCCTCATCTTGGTTATATGTATCAATGCAACTATTTTCTCGGCACCTTATGGCGAAAACTTTTTTACAGTATTGTGCAGACCGACAGAATTGGATTGTAAGTGGCATCTTTCTTCATTTAAAGAAGACTGAATTAAAGTGAAAGAGGATACTCATGACTCTATTTAAACTGACTATTTTTCGACTCATGCTTTCTTTGTTCGGCAATAACTAAAAGCATGCCACGTGGATGCGACGGACCGAGAGAATGGACGAGATCAGACTGCCTCGTACTGCCGGAATGCTTCACCTTTCACTCTCCTTCAGTATTTGTTTCTCCCTCCGGATCTCGTTCGCTCGCCGGTGGGTCATCGACTCTTTGAATGGATCACGGGCTAGGCTGAGAGGAGACCGATGAGGTTTGACTCCCATGCGCCTTAGTAATTTTTTCCTCTTAAAGCCTCCGGTTTTATTTTTCCGTCCCCTATTGAATTTGTAGGTGTCCGTGAGTAAAAGCTCGAGGATTCCGGATCGGTAGAAGTAAGCTATGCGCCACACGCTTCCACGTTCATTAATTTCCTACACAACTTACGAATGCAGATAAAACGACATATTTTGCATTAATAGCATTTAAGAGCGCATTGCACGCGTTGAGGGATTCGCCTTTGCACGCACTCACTCGTGATGTAAGAAACAGCAACGCTTTAGCGTGAACTTCGGCTGGACCGACTGCGAGAATTAATTTCAGAAGTATTTACTTCCTCGATCGTCTTTAGGCTTATTTTATGGAAATACGATTTCGCAACATTGAGGTGAAGTGAAAATTTGACATCCATGGAAAAATGTGATCTAATTTAGATCCATTACTTGGTTTTGCCGGGACAGTTCATGCTAAGCAGCTCTTGCTTCCTTTTTTGGGTAAAAATAATAGGAAAAAAGGGGAGATGAGGACCGATGGGTCCGATCGCGTCCAGCTGTCGACTTCGATTTCTTAGTTAAGATTGATTTATTTGACATTTTCGGAGCATTTGAAACGTATCAAACTTTCAATACAACATTTGACTCGTGTTTCGGCGCGATGCTCTAATTGTGATTAATCACAATAAAGGGCTTCACCTCGATATTTGTATAATGAATCCCTTCATGAAACTGTGCAAGTCTCAAGCTGATCTTTCTGAGTTCGCCCATGTTCTTAAATGTTTATAGTGCCACATACGTAGTTTTATCTGCATTCGTTAGTTGTGCAGGTAATTAATGAACTTGGAAAGAATATGGCGCATCGCGTACTTAGACCGATCCGGAATCCTCGTGCTTTTATTCATGGGCACCTAACAATATATAGATAAGTAGGAGAAGGAAAAAAATTCAAAGCATTCGAAAGAGAAAGTGATTCTGGCGCATGCGAGTCAGACCTCATCGGGCTTCTCCAAGCCTTGACCGCGATTCATTCCGAGAGTCGTTGACCGACCGGCGAGCAAACGAGAGCCGGAGGGAGAAACAGCGAGAGAAGAGAGAGAGTGAAAGCCCTAAGCATCCCGGCAGTGCTAGGCAGCCCGATCGGGTCTCTGCCCTCGGACCCGTCGCATCCGCTCCTTATTGTTCGATATTCGAGTCTGTTTCGTTATGAATAAGGGAAGTGGAAAGGCAGAACGTGTGATCGTCGACTGCGGAAAGTAAGTGAGCCTTGCAGACAGGATTCAGTTTTCTAATTAAAGTAAAACCGAAAAGAGAGCCATTGATGAGAGGAAACGGGATCTATTTTCGGGGCATCATTCGAGTCCGTTATCCTTTACTTGGCAGTGGGAAGAATTCTTCTCGGTATACTTTTGACTCTCCTAGTACCCTGAGAAGTTTTCTTCGCACTCGCACTATCTACCAGTGGTCAAGACAATTTCGGGCTATTTTTCCATCCGGCGCCCCTGATTCCTGTAGAGAATCCTTTTTGTAGTAGATATGTAAGCATGCGAATTATTCAGGCAATACTTGTAAGAAGCAAAGTGTTTCACGATAATTACGAGATAAAATTTGGTAAGAAATGCGAGAATCATTTCCTTTATTTCCTTTTGAGACTATTTGTAATGGTCAGCTCTCGGTAATATACCTGTCTTTATAGTACATTAAGTTTTACTGAGAATATGCCTATGTTATGCGTGATTCGTGTAACTTCTGATAGCGCGCATTGGAAAACGTTTTTTGCCTATTTAATGAAAAATGCAACCATTATGCTCATTGCATGGAATGAACAATTTTCTTGCAAAATCAGTGCAATAGACCAAGAAATGCTGCCTATTACACGTCTTGAGCCATCACCAAAATGATTTCATACGTAGTCAATTACATTGAAAACATGTGACAAATTTGTTGAAATGATGCGGCCATATAAGGAATTCATGGCCATTTGACAATACCTTCCACAAACAATATTCAGTGGTGATTCAGGCAGGTATTACCATAATGGCATTAACTCTTATATCTAATCCCTCCTTTCTTACAAGGGCATTTTTTGAAGCACTACCTCCCACCTATCGAGATGGCAGTAAAGATTTTGCAAAGGCTTTCACTCGGTGTTATGCTTTGCATTTTTACGATATTCGTTTTTACCAATTCCACCGCGTTCCTTTGCATACAGATGTTGATTGCCCCATCACTTGCTCTGATCTTGTCCTTCCCGTCCTTCCTTTCCAAAACCAATCCAGTTATGTTCGGTGGATCAGTTCGGTCTCGATCAAATTCAGCGACACGGGCAGTAACATTGTTTGAAATAGGTTCATCACCGCTCCGTTGTAAGGGGAGCGGCGGCCTGGCTGTCTCGTTACGCACGTGAGCTGTTTAAACCCAGCTCAGCGCCCACGCGGCAGTTGTGCCACAATCTGAGAGATAACATAGGGCCTTACAGGAGAGAATGGATACATATTGATTCGGAAAACTTCCTCCTCGGAACTCCACTTGCTTAGCAGGTGAAAAAGCAAGCGGAATGCGCGATAGGCAAAGTTTTTGCTCATTTCATGAAATACGCAAACATTCCATTTTTTGCGCGCATTCGACAAAAACTAGCGCAATGAGTAGTTGCACGAATCACGTATAACGCCTGCTACCTCGCGCATAGAAAAAATATACGGCGAAATATACAGCGGTCTCAATAGTCTATATGTAATAGGAGAATAGTACGTACCAGGGAGTTATAACAAATGCTGCAAATGGCATCCACGAGCCTGCAGACACGCATGAACATACATCTCTGATAAACAGACTGGTCGAAAAATATTGATCCAATAAATCGCGAGATTGCACAACCAACTCCAATTTTCTGATCATGGAAAGGTGTTGCTGGAAATTCATGAGGATTAGAGTTTGACCAAATATCGGTGGTTTTGGCTGTTCACGTAAGCAAATTACTTGCAGCCATATCTCATCGGAACAAAATATAACGCCCAGAACGATGGAATTTGGTACTTGATCTCGTGCAAGAGGATTATTAGACCGATATTTTTCGACCAGACCTGAGACGTCTACAGAAACAACCTCCCACAGTGTCTCAGAATTGAAAGATGCCATCAGGAAATGCATCAGCAAAACAAAACCGATGGGTGGGTCATGGTCTCCAGGAACAATATTCAACATGTTCATGCGCGTGTGGAGGCAAGTGGGTCATTTCCAGCATTTCCTATAACTCAATGGCACCTACACTCTTAGAAAATTCCGAGCATTTGGGGAGTAAAAAGTGAGCACACCGTGAGCTTTTCGAATTTACTCTTTTATTGCACACCAAATGCTCCCTCATCGCTCGTATTGAAGTGAACACCTTGAATTCTTCGCCGGGCCACTAGATGGAGATAAGGATCTCGCTTTTCGCACAGTACACAAAAGTTCCCTTCCCTCTTTCCCTGGAATCGTCCCTCGCAAGATTGTTTTGTACCTTGCCATATGTCTCGCCTAGTCTCATTATAGGAATTAATAAACACGGACATTTCATCATTTGTTATCCACATATTCAAGACGTACTCATAGAGTCCATGCCATAAACAAGTTCATATTCCTATTGAGAACCGCCTTGGAACGCAAGTAATTTTACCCGCATTGGAGATCTAGAATGTGTAGACACTGCTCGTGAACTGCAATCCCTCATACCTCAATTAAATGAGGTGATAAGGACTGATATCCCGGACTACTCCACGGAACCAATAAGAGGTGGTCCGCCCTCTGACGTGTGATGTAATCAGTACAGTCAGAGGTAGGTTAACGCATGTACGAGAGAGATAGCGACACACAGAATATAATGAATTTTTCGCATTTGCACGACATCCCTATCACTTTCTGCTAGAAGCGTTTTTACTCACGGAGGAGGAGAGCAATTTTACTCCATCATGATGGAGTAAATTTTTTCCTTTCCCAGAGTGAAAGGGGGGTGAAATTGGAGTTAGCTATTCTGCTCTCTTTTTTGAGAAAAATCGCTCCCCTTTTTCTAAGAGTGTAAGAACCATAGTACGTCATCGACATTTTTCCCTTCAAAATTATTGGCTTTACACACTCTCACTTGCTGCACTGATTCGAAGTTATTTCTTCAGGATGTGTTTCTTTTTGATGCTTGATATTTCGTGACATGACTGCATGAGAGTCTGCTGGGAGACTGAGAATGGACAGACGGACATACCTCGACCGCAGAGGATACAGAATATAGCGACGTTGGGCGAATTCCGTATTGAATAATTTATACTAGTAGTGGCAGTATCCGTTGATAAGTCACGGAAAAGCATGGCAAGTCTTCGGAATCCACCGCAAGAGGGAGGGAAGGGAGGAATTCAATCGATAAGCGCTGCATAAATTCATTTCATGTTGGTGATGCGTAGACTGGGCTACCAATGTCCGCCAAACTACAACCCGGGTGACTTCTTCATCAACACCCTTGCCATCGTCCCGGGAGCGGAGGAGGAATGTCGTAATCGGGTGGCCCGGATCTGCTATGCGTTCAAAGTCTCGGAAGATGGGAGGGCGATGGAGAAGGAAGTGGAGTTATGCAGCGACGAGGCGTCCAAGGCGAGCCCGAGCGACATGGAAGACACCAACCGGAACGAGATGGCTTTCAAATACAAGGCGTCCTGGTTCGCCCAGTTTCGTGCTGTTGTTGCTCGCTCGTGGACTGCCAACCTTCGAGAACCTTTTGTGATCAAGCTTCGTCTCTTCGGGACCGTGGTCAGTGCTTTTCAAGCATAACTTGCTTTGTGCATCAATTGGCAATACTGTGTGGATGGAAGGACTGAGGGGATCTATCAATGGTCTGGATTCTCCAAATCTTCCTTCTCTCTAAATTCCAGGTTTTCTTTTATTACCCCACGAGAGCGACGTCCTGCGTCCTTGCTCCCTGGAATTTTTTTTATGTTTGACCAGGGAGAAAATCTGCCTACCCTCTCAAGCAGCATGATTCAATAATTGCTCCGATATTTAGCTATATATCCGGCATTCGACACACATACTATGCCGGATGAGGAGAATTTCGAATTTAGGGGAAAAGGTGAAGGCCATTGCATGAACGAAACGAAGAAATCGATCGCACCAGGTAGCCCAAAAAGAAAGTTTCTGTTAGGCGATTTATGAAACCGGCATGAAGGCATGCTAAGTTCAAACATTGTTTACATCGCCTTGGAAACGCCACAACATGAGTTATCTGCAGCGTCTACGTAGGTCGAATAGGAAGCAACAACTGTGAGCAAATTAAGTTAAATTAATCCGTTTTAGCGCCGTTTGAAAGATTTTTCTCATTCGAAGCCATGAGGCCTGTCTTTCCTCATGGCGGTCTTCGTGTCAAAATATTCTCGATTGACTTCAAGCCGCAGCTGAGACTGGCGAAGGAAGAGAATACTCAGTTTCAAATCAAATCGTGTGATCCTTAAAAAAAAAAAAAACAACTCAGCAAAGGATGCAGTTGTAAAAAAGGCAGGATTTCTGGCGACGAAAGTGCCACATACATAGAGAAAATCTGACGTTCCTTACTGAAGCTTGAACGACTGCAGCTCTTTATCCAAACAAACAAGGCAAATTAAACATTCGAGAAACCATGAGTTTTTCCTCTATGATGTGTAAAAATTACAAACCTAAAATTCAAACATTAGGTTTTATAATGCGTAAAGCAATAAATTTTCTCGTTGCAGTCGGTGGCTCTGCTTCTGGGTGTTATATATCTGAGGCAGGGTTACACGGCCGAGGGTGTGATGAATCTGAATGGCGCCCTCTTCCTCTTCCTTATCAACATGACTTACTTGAATTCCTTTGCTGTGATCAATGTGAGTTTCTATCATTGGCAACCAATGTCACGAATGAACATATTTATATAAATATTGATGTTTATATGTATGTGTATATGTACAGTATATGTATATTCATATGCATATGCATACTTATATTTACATTAACATTTATCCTTTGTGCCTGTTGAGTCCTCATCTTCCGTTTTTACCCTTGACGGTCTCTGACGTCCATCTCCACGCATGCAGGTGTTCTGCGAAGAGCTACCCATCTTCTTACGGGAACACCAGAGCAGAATGTACAGAACCGACGTGTATTTCATCGGAAAGACGGTGGCAGAAATCCCGTTCTTCATCCTCTCCCCCATCCTCTTCACGGCGATCGCCTACTACATGATCGGCCTCAACGAATCCTTCGAGCGCTTCCTCGTCTGCAACGTCATCATGGTCATCGTCGCGAACGTGTCCTGCTCCTTCGGTGGGCTTCATTTTTTTTTTTTTAGTTATCGTGCTGGACTTTGATAATGGTTTTGGTTTTTATTGGCAGGGTACATGATCTCGTGTATGGCCAGCACAATCGCCATGGCGTTAGCAATAGGTCCCCCCTTTGTCATTCCGGTCATGATGTTTGGTGGCTTCTTCCTCAACAATGAGTACGTTTTTCGTGTGAAAATTCAGACAAAAAAAAATATATATATATTTTTTCTTAAGTATCAGTACTATGAAAAAGTTAGCTAGTGAAGAGAAGACCGAATCAATCGTTCTTCACTCCAGAAAGTCTCAAGCTCGTGTCCACTGCCTAGATGTGACATGTTTCTGTTTTTCCTCGCTTCACTGCAGCTGGAAGATTTGAAGGGCTGAAAGGAAAAGCATCTACAAAATATTATTTTCTCCAGCTCCCAGTCTATGGTTTATTCATGTCGGCTATGTAAGATCGACATGAATCTCACCGGCCTCTTCGAGCGAGGTCCGAATGGATTCTTTTGTATCTCGTATGAGCACTCGGACGTCACTTCAGACCTTAGTATGGACTTTGGGGCACTCGCTTCTTCTGGCTGCTACATAGCATGCATACGCAAAGGTGCAAATATGAACGATCTGGCAAGACTTCTGCCCATGCGTTTACCTCAATTATTCAACAGGAAAGTGGATTTCCCCATCGTTCATGTCGCATATTTTAGGGAAAAGTGATTCTACGCGTTTTTATTCCTAAACCCCCTTTGCCAAAAATCCTGCTACTGAAACCGAGTTTCTCTAAATGATCATTTCCCATATTTATCGTAGCTCAGTCCCAGTGTACTTTCTGTGGCTGAAATACATCTCGTGGTTCTACTACGGGAACGAGGCCCTCATGATCAATCAGTGGGAGGACGTCAGGAAGATCGACTGCGGGAGGACCGTCGGATGCCCTCCGAACGGGGATGCCGTCCTCGACTCCCTCAACTTCGACAAGGCAAGGATTCCCCAGCCGCTTTTTCTTCTTCTCGCTGACTTTTTGACGAATCTCGGGGTTCTCGTGCAGAACAATAAGACCAGGGACCTGATGCTGCTGCTGGTCCTGATGGCAGCGTTTCGCTTCATCGCTTTCTTGGCCCTCTACGTCCGAGCTTATCGGAGGAAGTGAAATCAAAACGAGCCGCTCTTCAGTCTCCCGTGATCACACACAAAACCACCGCAATTCATTTTAATTTTTATTTTTTCCAGGCCGGGAAGAAACCGGTCCTTGGCCAGAATCGATCCGTTCATATTTGCCATTTGCCAAATACTGTTGAACGTATGATTTATTTTGCTTATTCACATTGTCCAAACACTGCCAGTGACTATTTTAAATTTCACGCATGGAAAGCGAACTTTTGAGGTGAGAAACTGCCGATTTGTTTTGCTCATTTCTCAGGATTGGAAAATATAGTCAATAAAAAGTATTTCCTATACAAAGGCGTTACTGATGTTCTTGAAATGCAGCTCGAATTAAGTGATTCTTGATTTCCTCAAATTAACTGTTTCTTTAATTTTAAATGGTACTAAATTGAGATATTTAACTCATTTAACCCAATCCCCCTTCCATCCCATCTAATCATATCTGTGCTCACATAAAAACAACACGAGGAATTAAAGTGTCTAATAAACACGGGGTGTTCATTAGCACATTTGAGAATTTTCTGTACTCCATTTATTTGAAAACGTACTTCCCTGATTCAAAATTTTCACTTCGAACCTGCTTTTTTCCGGTAAAAAAAATAGGTGTGGGGTTCGTTAGGTAAAATTGAGGCCGTGTCAATATAATGCGTACTTCCTTATTACTTTAAGGCTCGCTTTTCTTTTCAGTTTCAGTAAATTCAGTTTCTTCGTCGTGGCTGTGATGTTGAAAAACAAATTTAACTTAAATATATTAATACAGGACGACTCTCGTCAGTTCTTAGTCGCTTGACAAGGACCTCCCATTAGTACATAAAAAATAAATTGTGACCCTGCTTCTCTTTCATTACGCGGCATACTCTTAGAAAATTCCAAGCGTTTGGGGAATAAAAAGTGAGCATACCGTGAGCTTTTCGAATTTACTCTCTTATTACTCACCAAATGCTCCCTCATCGCTCGTATCGAAGTGAACACCTTGAAGTTCTTTCCAGGCCCCTAGATGGCGGTAAGGATTTTCCCCTAAATTCGAAATTCTCCTCATCCGGCATAGTATGTGTGTCGAATGCCGGATATATAGCTAAATATCGGAGCAATTATTGAATCATGCTGCTTGAGAGGGTAGGCAGATTTTCTCCCTGGAATCGTCCCTCGCAGGATTGTTTAGTACCCTGCCATATGTCTCGCCTAGTCTCATTATAGGAATCAATAAACACGAACATCGTCTTTTATCCACATATTCAAGAAATATAAATGGAGTCCAGGCCATAAACAAGCTCATATTCATATTGAGAACTCTTTTGGAACCTTATCCGTATGGAAGATCTTGAATAAGCAGAGAGGGATCGTAAACTATATCTAATCATACCTCATTTAAATGAAGTAACGAGGGAATGGTATCTTGGACACTCTACGGAACCTATAAGAGGTGGTCCACCCTCTGACGTGTGCTGTAATCAGTACAATCAGAGCTAGGTCAACGCCTGTGCGAGAGCGAAAGCGACGAACAGTATACATGAGAGTTTTCGTATTTGCATGGCATCCCTATCACTGTCTGATGGGAGCGTTTTTACTCACAGAGGAGTAGAGCAATTTTACTCCTTGGTGATAGAGTAAATTCGCTCTTTTCCCAGAGTGAAAGGGGGATGAAACTGGAGTTAGCTATTTTGCACTCTTTCTTGAGAAAAATCCTTCCCCTTTTTCTAAGAGTGCACATGTACAGTATTCTCAGCGGCAGTCACGTTCTGTCCTCCATCCTGATTGTGGTCCTGATTTATCCCTCCATCTTGATTTATGCCTGGTCTTTCGTGAGATCACCGGACGCAACAAAGAAGCCGCCAGACGCTGTGCTGATGATGCGCAAGTGCACTTGAGCATCGTCAAATAACTAAACAAACATCAACAATATTCGCTTCGTTACTTTATCGGAGGCCGCGTTTTTGCCAAAGAGTCGCTTTAGTGAGGCTGCTGTATGCGCGGAGGTTTCAGTCAGAGCGTTTGAGTGAATGGATCACACACGTGTCACACATGTGCCGGTTTGTGAATGAACGAGTCTCTGTAGAATGTAACTAAGTTCAGGCAGTAAATACCTTACCGGAAAGCGATTGCTGTCGTTTACCCAACACGATCGTTGCCTGAGTTCTGAAGGTTGAGGGTTTACTGCGCCCGTGAAACTAAGGGGCCATGCACACTGACAGCGAACACTGCGACCGTCGCAGCTCGTCGCAGTCTGTCGCATTGGGGATGCGTGGGACCTTCACAGTCGGTTGCAGTACGCTTCGCAATGAAATCGGATTCTATTCTGTCGTATCTTCTCAGAGATTCGCGTTGGGTAGCCATCGACTGCAAGTTATGAAATTCGCGGATACTTAAGTTGCCATCATCTACCGCTGATGCTGTTCCACCAAAAGAGCCTTTTGGTGGAACAGCATCAGCGGTAGATGATGCTGATCATCACCATTGATTCTCCATGAACGAGAAACATAGCTTAAAGTAAATAAATCTTCAAGAAAGGTCCCGATACCAATTATATTCTCAATGATTTTCCATTGTTTCAATTCAAGAATTCTAATTTTTTTAAGTCCAGAAACTTCTGTTGATTGAGTGCAAAAACCTGAGTCGTCCCCTCCTTCAGCAGAGTGATGCATGATTTCTACGTATTTGAGGTATTTGGAATATATGTATGGAGCAGGCGTTTCCCCAACTCAATTAAACTGCCACCACTTGCGCGGGGAAATGCATGGGTATGAAGTTTGTGCCATGCCCTCTCTTCCAGCAGATCAAGAAGGGTCTTGAACAGCACAAGAGACATTCTCAGGGACATGCACTCAGAGAAATCGGTAAATCGAGATGAAATACTTCTATCAATTTTCGCGTTTCGATTTATTTTTCTCAAGAGAAAAAGACATCAACTGGATTTTCGATTTATATCTCTCGCTTCCCGACCGTGCAGGGTCGCCTAAAAGGCGTTCGAAAAACCAAAATGCGTCTATAGCCGAGTCGGAAGGGTGTTTGGAGTGGCTGCGCATCGTCTAGACACATGTTAACCTCCATATTCCACTCCATCGTGCCGAGGAAGCCCCCCATGAACCCTCGGGGCAATGCCTTGACAGCCGAGGGATTCACACGCAACCGCCTGAGTGCATGGATTCTTCCCCACTTCACCTTCCCTCCGACCCGTGCGAGTAGATCGTGCGTCTCGAAGGGATTCCCATGTAACTTCTTTCTTCGAGTCCAGTTTCATACGGTGTCTGTATTCCGTTTGGTGCGTTGGTGGTGCAACACGTATCGCCAATATGAGATCCGACTGTTAACGATATATTATTAACTATATATAACTATAAACAATATATTTAACAGTCCTTTAAGAATACATGGATTCCTATGGGAGAAAAAGAGCTCCTTCGCTGAAAGCCCCGATGTCTCCCCTGAATGAGGTTCGTGTATTCGGGCTTTAAGCTCAAAAGCCATTATATTCCTACAATAGTACATGCAATGCAAATTTCGATGCGGCTGAAGTTCATCACGAAATGTTCAATGCGGCAGAAGCGCATGATATACCTGACCTATACACGCAGAATCAAATGAATGCATTTTCGTAGAGAAAAAAGTTGTCCTCTATGTGAGGCGTTTTTATCGCATCCAAAATTCGATGCGATGAAGACGCATCACATGCAGGACAGATTTTTTCGCGAGAAAAATGCATCGAACTGAGGCACTGAATTTTCTGTGTGCAGTGTTTTCTGGAGATTGAATGCATTTTGATGAAAGTACTGAAAGGATTCCATATCACTTCTTCGAAAGACACTTCACCACTTCGACTCGACACTTCTTCGACTGGACGTTTCCTTGACAGGCTCTCGTCAGATGAGG